>NW_004624794.1:7085078-7208943 GCF_000247695.1 Heterocephalus glaber | reverse complement strand
GCTATTACAAACTGTGCCACTATAAACATGGGTGCACATATATCGCTGTGGTATGATTCTTTTAATTCTTTGGGGAAGATACCCAGCAGGGGACTTTTTTAATTTTTTGAGATAGGGTCTCATTAAACTGCAAAATTGCTCAGGATGGGCTTGATTTGGTGATCTTCCTGCCTCAGCCTCCCAGAGTGCTGGACCTGGCTACTCTCCCAAGTATCTTTTTAAAAGGGAAAAATGTTATTTAAACCATGAAAACTGATTTGTTTTTGGGTTTGGATTGTGATTTAAATTTTATCAGTATTTCCTTAATTTATGGATAGATTAGATGTATTTTAACTTTCTCTGATTCTTGAAAGGCCTTTAATAAAGAACTAAGTATTTTGGTTACAATTGGAGACACAGATTAACATTTATACAAGCTACTAAATAGTGATGTTATGGCTGTGTTTAGATGTGCTCCCAAAACCTTATGAAGTCATAGGTGGGGCTTTTTCAGAGGTGGCTGGATCTAGAGTGTGTGATGCTGGAATTGATTCATGGTGCGATGTTAGGCTTAAGGGCACTAGGGTTAAGAGTGTGAGTGCTGCCTGTCATATGTAGTCTGGATAAGAAAAAGGGGAGAAAGATGCTATTAAGGTCCCTTCTTGCTTTTGCTGTCATCTGTTTACCGTGAACTTCTCCTCTGCATTGCCCCTCTGCTAAGCCATGCTGCCTTGGAGCCAGCTGATTATGGATGGAAACCTCTACAACTTGTAAGCTAGATAAACCTTTCCTCTTTTATGTGTTGAGTATTTTGTCCCAGCAACGAGAAAAGTAACTAAGACAAATGAGCTCTGGGCTGGTTGTCTGGAGAGCTGGCCCTGGCCTTGGCTCTGCCACTAACCAGCAGTGTTACCTTAGATTTCTGACCTCAGTTTCACTGTCTGTAAAATAAGCTGAATGGGTTGTGTGTCCTTATCCCTTTTTGCTTTGACATTTTCGGACTGTCATATGTAGTGGTGACATTTAATCTTCTTGACAGCAAGCTTTTCTTAGGGGAGTAAATGACAGAGGTCCTGGGCATGCTGAACTTCTGAACTACTGGAATAGGCAGAAAACAAAAAAGGGGATCTTGAGGTAGAAAAGCCAAATTTCATTAACTGATAATTTTACACATAACCAACTTTCATTATGAAAGCTAAAACTATCAACAAAAAGAATTTACAAAACCAGATGTTTACTATATTTTCTGGATTTTTACTAATGATGTCTATCATTGTCATCCTGGTACTAGAACTGACAATTCATTCTCTCTCTCTCTCTCTCTCTCTCTCGCTCTCTCTCTCTCTCCCCCTCCCAATTTTTGCTGCTACTCCCAGTCTTTTTCACACATTATGTCTTTTTATTCTCACAATTATCTCAAAGGAGTCCTACTATTCTCGTTTCACAGATTGAAAAAAATTGAGGATCAGTGAGATTAAGTGACTCTTCAAAGGTAATTTAGTAAACTAGGTCATTGTAAATTGCTATTGTTTACATTTCTAATGCTTTTCGGAGAATTCTATCCCAACATTAGGTGACTGTGATTTTACTCAAAGGGACCCACTTTTCTCTCCCCTCATCTGTAACATTGTTGTAATTTTTTATATACTTGATTCTTACAAGAGCATTATGATTATGGGTCCTTCACAGGTCAGGCATCTGAGGCTAAGTGAAATTCTCCAAAGAAACACAGCTGGTAAGTGGTGAAGCCAGGATTTAAACTTATCTCTGGCTGCTTTCAAAGCTCTACATATGGACTACTTTAGTTGAGTCAAGGTTAGGAACAGAACAAAAGTGATCAAGGCAGTATTCAGGAAGGTGTTACTGTTGCTTGGAGCACAATTGATGTATCCATTTTGAAGACTATTTGCCTTTATTTAGTACAGTTTTCCTCCGAGATATAAACCCAACAGAAGTGTCTGCATATGTACCAGAGTGCTTACACGATAATCCAAATGATCACTGTGAATAGATCAAATATATAGATTGCAGTATATTCAGTAAAGATCCATTAAGCAGAAAGAAATTAAAGAACTATACTCCATGTAGCAACTTGGGTGACTCTGGAAGAAGGAATCCAAGCACAAAAGAATACACCCTGTAACTTCATTTACATAAAGTTCCCCAAATAGGAAAGATTCCACTTCTTGTTATAAGTCAGGAAATCAATTACCTGTAGGTGGATGAGTGAGGGGACTGATTAGCAGGGGGTACAAATGGAGTTTTGGGTCTATTTGTTGACCTCAATAGTAGTTACTCAAATGTGTTTACTGTGGGATAATGAATTGAGGTAAACATTTATGACTTGTGCATCTTCCCATAGGCATGTTATATTTTAACAAATTAAGTTTAATGAAGAGAAAAAGAGAACAAAACTAAATGAAAAATTATTTTCTTACCAAATTGATGTAGTTGTCTGTGTTTATCTGTGTCTTATAGATAGCAATTACTTAATCTGCTTTGTGAGGTTCATCCAAAGTTTAAAAAAAACATATAAAGTACACTGTGGTCCTGCAGTTCAGCTCATTGCCTTTATTCTTCACTAAGAGGTGCCTGATCTTCTGGCTTGAGCTTTATAATTCAAGCTTGAAAAGCTCATCTCCAGGAGTCATCTCTGTAAATCCATCAGATTCTGGTAACACAGTGGTGATACAAAGTCTGAATATGAAAGGTACAGGACACTTGACACAAGAAATAGCTAGATTCTTTAATCAAACTATGAGTGAACTTTGAGCATGCTTTCTTGGTTGATGGAATGGACAGGTTTTTTTGTTAGGCCTTGTGATTCTTTGAAGAGGATATTGGTTGAGTTTTACTTTCTAACATCTGCTCCTCTGAGTTTAGCTGAGTGGCACTCACAGGTTACTCTTCTCCACCCGTCTGCTTTGGTGAAGATTTTGCCCTTATGCTCCAGGGAAGGACATGTGACTTAGTCTCAGTCAATCACTGTACTCTCTTCTTTGACTGCAGTGATTGGTTCAGGCAAGTACTCATGACCTAAGTCAAGGCAATCTGGACCAATCAGTCTCAGTTCTGAACTTGGGTTTGGACTGTCTCCTGCTAGTCCAAATGTTTTGCTGGAGAAGAAGTTTATCTCAGAAGATAGTGTGAGAGGGGATGGCATAGAAGATTCTGATTCATTTCTGCCCCAAATCAGCTCGACCTTTGGACCTTTCATTTATATGAGCCAATATATTCTCTTTCTCTTCAAGCCTTTTTTAGGTTGGATTTTCTGTTATTTGCAAACAAAACTGTGCTAACTGTTATGCCCACCTATTTTCTGCCTCCTCTGTATCACCAGATTTACTTCATTACATGAATGATGGTGTGAATTGTAATGACCACCCTCCTGTGGCTGTTGAGAAAAATCTTAATAGCTCAAATGCTGGGAAAATTTCTTTGGCTTGATGATAATGTTGGTAATGATGATGATAACAATACTGGCAAAACCCCAGGCTTTTCCAAACTTCTCAGCAGTTGTATGGCAAGTTCACACCATCTTCTGTTGGCAAGATGTGGCAAATATTGTAGCTCAGCGGTAAGAGTGAGAAACCCATGTCCCAAGCAGTTGGGTGGCTCTTCTTCCTAGCAGCTTTAGCTCTATTTAAACCTCTCAAACTTTTCTGTGTGTATGTGAGTGTGCATGTGCACACGCACGTGTGTAGGAGGGCTTGGACTCTCTTCCTCTTTTGTTATGGGAGAGAACAGGGAGCAGATTGAAACAGGTTGTAACACTTCCGCATGCCTGTGTCCTGGTGCTTATTTCATCATGCTGTCTGCCAATTGGCGTCTGGATTCCTTGCCTCTTTGATTTATGTATTTATTGTAAAGCAGCCAAATTTCAGAGAAGAGGAGAGGATATTCTAATTTAATAGTAAGAGCAAGGTGTAATTTCTTATAAATGGAGGGAAGTACACCCACATCTTTAGTTGATGTCAGAAAATGAGAATCTGTTCAGGGCTTTCTCCACCCATTTAAACATTAAGACATAGGATGTCATTTCACCAAATGAATATCTCAGTGCTTTTATGAGACATGATCATCGTATTTTTGTAGGTGTGATTTTTAAATTTGGTAGGTATTAAAACAAAGATAAGAAGAATGGGAAAAACCCCATAATCTTTCAAACAAACATAGCCCTTCAATTTTAGACCAATCACGATTTTTCTTTTTTAAATGGCTTAAAAATATGTCTTATAGGGGAGCATAAGTTTGTCCGCCAGAGCTGGTGGACGTTGCAAAATTCAGGGCCTGAAACAGCTGGGAAGGCCTGAATAGGTCTGTGGAAATAGTTGGAAGGTGCCGAATAAAAATGGCTACAGTGGTAAGCAATCCCCACGCTCCCTGAGGCAGCAGGCTGAGAGCCCCTTGTTTGCCTGGCTTGTATCAAGAGCCCCCGTGGGACTCCATCCCTGTTGTCTTTGTAGGAATATTTTCTATCTTGGGTACTACCCTCCCTGGCTTCCCTCCACAGAAAGTAAATTTATTCTTTCAGGCTGAGTGGTGCTGCCCAGCAAAATGTCAGTGTGTGGTGGGGAGGGCTGGCAGGACAGGACCACGAGCCTGGGTCTGGGCAGGTGCGTCCCTCCTCCCTCCCAGCATCTGGCCCACACTAGGGGCTCAATCGGTGTGTGCTGCAGACTCTAAATTCTATTTATCTGGGTTTGAAACGTGAAATTCTCTCTGTTCCTGTCTTGCCCTCCTCCACCTCTCCTAATCCTTTCTGAAGACTTCTGGGCAGCTTTTGTTTCACCCCTGGGTGTGCTGCAACTTTGGAGAGACAGGCTGAGGGTGTGGACTCAGATTCTAGCCTTGGCTTTGCAGTGCCTGACTGATGTAGCAGGTATCTCAATCACAGCATGCCTCAGTTTCCCCTTCATTCAACATGGGTATAATAATATTTGTCTCCTTACCTCTTGCAGACATGGTAAAATTCAAATGGAATTATAGATGTGAAAATAATTAGGAGAAAAGCTCTACGCACGATCGTTATTACTTTTGTTAGAGCCCTCCGTAATCACACGCTTCTGCTAAAGACATGGTCTGAGACAGGAAAAGAAATAAGATTTGCATCTGACTGCAACCTTGGGATAGAAAAATCCCCTTATTCTGTTTCCTCTTTCTGGAGAGAACTTGATGTGATCAGGTCATTGCATGTAAAATGCTTTAAGAATGTGATCTGTACTTCATCATTTTAAAATTCAAACATTCCTGAGCCTTTTTTCCCCTCACCCCATTCATATTTATCTTCTTGGTCTTGCCTTCATTGGGTACCACATTTGTATTGATAAATTGTAGGTAGTGGGAGATGTATTGATGGGATAGAGACAGTTCAAAATGTAGAGTGCTGTGGCTTTGCATATCATTACACCTAGCTAGCTTTTTGCCTCCTGAAAGCTGTCGATTTGTGCATTATTGCTATTCAGGCTGATAAATGACAGTAATTGTTCTTAAGTTGAAGAGCCGGTTTAATATGCTGTCTGGCCTGGGAATTTCCTGAGCACCAGGGTTAAACTAGTGCTCCACTAGAGCTAGCAAAATGGCTCTTTTTTTCATCACAGACTATAGAGTTAATTGAATTACTCGCCATTCATGCAGTTTGTAGCCTTGATTCTAAAGATACCATGCACTGTGTGGGGGGGGGAGGAACATTCTACGGGGCTCAGGGTAACCATGGGCCCTGTTTCAAGGACATGCCCCCCCTTCCCTGAGTGGGGGCACTTCACATTCGGCAGCTCAGTTTGCTGTCTGGCTCCTGGCCTTGCTGCAGGTTACTTTGGGTAGTGTCTCCAAGGCTACCCCAGCCATACAGTCATAAAGGAGAGCAGAATCCCTGAAGCTGCAGAGATGATTTTTTTCTGAGCCTCTTTTGCATCTTTTCTCAAATCAGAGGACTTTTGTGCGTTTTATTTTGTTTGCTTCGTTAACTTTTGCGTTTGGAACTTGTTCTATGATTTAAGTGGCGATTAAGTTGCTGCTTGCCATCTGTGGGGCAGAGCCGCAGGCACAGGTCATTCTGTTTTCACTGCTGTTGACCCAACCTCTAACCCAACCATTCCATCCCAGGGCTCCTTCAAGCCACCTTCTCAAACAGAAGTGTCTTCTCTTGGCGGAAGGTGGAGAAGAAATTCACTGTAAGAAACTGGAGAAGATCGTCTGCCCAGTGAGAACTGTTTTGTTGGATTCTATAGTGTGGACAGGTTTTCGGAAAAGTAGCCTCTTAGCTGTTCATCTGACAATCTTATCTTCACGGTATTTCTGGGCTGGTTGTCCCCATGGAAACCCAAAAGCAAACGCAAAGTGAATTAGAAACCCGGCTTTTCTCATTGACCCCATCTTTGAGACGACTTGTTAAAAAATTTCGTATTTGCTGCTGCCTGGAGCTGAGTGTCTCTTTCTCCAAAGCCTGGCCCCTCAACTTCTGTCTCATTTTACAAGGTTAAAATCAGGTCATTTCTCTCACATATTTTTCTCTTCTTTCTCTCTCATTCTTTCCCTGAATGAAAGAGAATGTTGGGTACCAAGTGGTGTTTCGTGCCCTAACTGGTAACATTTACCCTCCTTCTGTTCAATTTAAGAATGCTCTTTCTGCATGCTTTCTCTTTGATCTCAGAGCTCACATGTGCCCACTGAAGCAAGACTGAGGGATAGGACCCCATGCCAGAGTGACTGGAGTAGGGATAGGCCCTCATTTAGGAACATTAACCATTTCTCATCATCGAAGTCCATAAAAACCCATCTTATGGTACCTGACAAGATATGAGATAATGAAAGAAGATTGCTTAAATGTAAATCATTTGGGTCTGTTGGTAACACTGTTTAGAATTAAATTCATGTGTAATAGAACTTCCAATCAGAAATGAACAGTTTCCCAGATAAAGCTATCACAAGTTCCATAATTTCATGTGGATGCTTCCAGCGCTAATGGAACCGCTGCATTGTGCTTGATAATGCTCTGGGCAGAAAGGACCACTTTTCCTAATTCAGTATCTAGCAAACATGACTGCAGATCATTCACCCCAGTTCTCCCTGTCCAGCACCCCAGAACTGTACATCACATACCTTTAATGGATTAGCAAGAGGGGCACTCACATACGACTCCTCTGTGGAGTGGAAGAAGACCCTTCTACAGCCTCACAGGGCCCTGTGGAGACTTGTAGGGATTGATGAAGGTCAAGGGCCCTTTTGAGCCTCTGTGTCCCCCACCGCCCACCTCTGCACTGTACACCCTTGGCTTTTTTAAGCTTTGTGCTGGAAACCCAGTAAGCCCCAGAGCAGGAGATGTGCCCCTCTGGTGTCTTGGGAAATACCTTTGGTGAGTACATGGGAATAAATGATACTGAGTCAAATGCCATTCCTCCTTCAATCCACTTTCAAGCCTTCTGATTGTCAGAAGAAAGGCTTATTTGGTGCAAGTATGACTTTAACACCTGCCTCCTTATTACTTTTTTTTATTAAAAAAAAAGAAAAGGGAAAGCAAGCCTCGGATTCAGAACCTTCTTCAAGCAACAGTATTCAGCTAGAGCTAAATAATGCCACTTTAAAATAATGAAATTTACGGTACAGATGCATTTTATTTATGACAAATGATACTGATTTCTCTTTATGGTTGAGATAAAGATTCCTGTTAAATACATTTCTTTAAATAAAAAGACTCAACTTAAAGGAAAATGTTGACTAAGCAGAAGCACAAGTCATGCTGTCTCCTGTGATGGATCCTGAGGCTGACGTGGTGATCACTGTAGCCAAGGAAGCGGCCCGGTTGCTGGGAGGGGCTGTTGGTCCAGGGCTGATCCCCTCTCCCTGGAACTCCTTCATTGCTTTAGAAATCACTAACTCTGCCTGAATTCTGAACTATTTTAAAAATAGGGGCCAGGGATTTAGCTCAGTGGTTCCACTGCCTGCCTTGCAAGTGCAAGGTCCCGAGTTCGATCCCTGGTACAACAAAACAAAACAAAAACAGGAATAAACAAACAAAAAACACTTGAAAAACAATTATTATGGGTCAATTAAAAAAACTCCAAAAAACAAAAGCTAAAAAAAGGTAAATATATTTGAAGAGATGTATATGTTAATTATCTTGGTTTGATCATTCTATAATACATACATGTTCTTAAGTATCAAACTGAGATCTGTAATTATGAACAATTATTATGGGTACATTAAAAATACCTTTGTTCTAGCTGGGAGCATGCCTGTAATTCCAGCATTCTGGGAGGCTGAGGCAGGAGGATAACAAGCTCTAGCCCAGCCTCAGCAACTTAGTAACAAAGAGAGACTCTGTCTCAAAATAAAAAAATTTAAAAAAAAGAGCTATAGATATAGCTCAATGTGAAGGCCCTAGGGACGGACAATCCCCATTACCTCAAAAACAAAACAAAACAAAACAAACCCAAAATAGAAATAAACAAAACACCCCACCATAACTAAAGTGTATTTTTTGTTTGTAAAAGGAATATTCTTTGTGTAAAATTTGAAATAATAGAACACACACACACATCCACCTGCACACCGCACACGCACACGCGCGCGCGCACACACACACACACACAATAAAGAAAATGAAAGAAGGATATAGAATGCTCTAAGATCTCATCCATTAGAGATAACCATTGCTAATGTCTTGGTTTATTTTGCATTAGTCCTTTAATATGCAATAATACATACATTTCTTCTCCTTTAAACAAAACTGTGGTTACAATGTACATATAACTTTAAGATCTGTTCCTTGTTTTTCACTTGAACTGTGAACATTTCCCCATGTCATGATTTTTTTGTGGAGCCCAGTATTTGATCATTCAATTCAAATCAATCTGATAATATTTATTAAAGTACATTGTAGGCATTTGGGATGCACCGGTGCCCAAACAAAAATGCTTGCCCCAAGGAGTTTAATTCTGGGTACTTTTGGCTGAAACCCAATTTGCTCAACCAGTGCCTGATAGTTGTAGATTTAGAAGGTTCAATACCATAAGTAAATAATGCTGCAACTGACATTCTGCATCCTGAAATCTTTTGCACATTTCTATTTCCTTCAGAGAAATCTGTGGAAGTAGATTCTCTGGCTATAAAGATATAAACTTTTCAAAGCTTATGGCAAGATCTACTTTACTTTTCGTACAATGATTTGTCATTTGTACATTCTTGTCCATGAGGTGTCTGTGAGTTTTTGTTTTTTGCTCACTTTCTAATTTTTTTTTTTGTTTTGGTACCGGGGGTCGAACTCGGGTCCTTGCGCTTGCGCAGCAGGCGGCGAAACCACTGAGCTAAATCCCTGGCCTTTTACTTACTTTCTAATTGCTTTTTTTTTTTTCCACTGTTGAGTTTTGAGAACTCTTTATATATTCCAGATATTAGGCCTCTGTGGTCTGTGTGGTTTGCAACTATTTTCTCCTGATCCATAGCTTATCTATTTTCTTCAGAAGGAGTTTGCAGAGCAAAGTTTTTAATTTTGGTGAGGCCAAATTTGTCAATGTCATCCACTTGACTTTTAAACCAAACTTTTAAACTTGACTTTTAAACAGTAATGAGAACCAAAGTCCTCTTAAAAATACATATTTCTCACTAAGTGCAAGGGATTTATTTTGGATGGGAGAGGCCATGGTGAGAAAATGTGCAATTCTTGCCTGTATGGACTTAGACAGAGAATAAAGACATAATTTCACTTATATAATTGCAGTGGAGAAAAATGCTCTCCAGAAAAGGAGCAGGCATAGGTGGCAAAGCCATTCACCTCATGGTCACGATGAGAGAGAGAAGGGCCAATATCCCTTTAAGGGCAGTGCCCCCAATGACTTAAGACCTCCCACTGGGCCCCACCTGTTAAAGGTTGTACTATCTCCCGATGGCGATGGCACCAACCTGGGGACAAAACCCTCAACACATGGCCCTTCAGGAACATTTAGGATCCAAATTATGGCAGCGTCTAAAAAGGCCTGAAGGAGCATTGTTTATGTTGAATGAGAAGAATGAAGAAGAGCTGGCCGAACAGTGAAAGGGGAGTGGATGCAAAGACCACCAAGAGAGGCAGGAGAACTTGGCATGGATGAGGTGTGGGAAAGCTGGGTGGGATGGGGCACAGGCGCTGATGGGATGCACAGCCAGCGGCAGGCTCTGGAGATTTTGGTGGGAGCTGAAGTGTTATCCCTAGAGCAATAGGCACCAAGGAAAAGTTTCATTGGATGAAGGCCTTTGTGAACAATTTACTGAACTTTACAAAAAGAATAACGTCATACTTTTTCTTACACAGAAATATCAATTCTGCGTGCATATGAATAAGGAATTAGATACCTAGATTAGTGGTTGATTTATTTACAGATTGAGGTCTGGAATACTTTTCACTTAAAAATCCTTTTCAAGGGGCTGTGGGTGTAGCTAAGAGTCAAGGCACTTGCCTGGCATGCTCAAAGCTCTGGGTTCAGTTCCCCAACACTGGAAAAATATCATTTTCAAGATTTCCATTTTATGTCTAGGATACGTGAAACATGCTTGGTTTCAAAAACTGGCCTAAATTAGAGAGATACAAATGCCTCAGGGAGAAAATAATCATGACACCATCAGATATGACAGGTAATGCCTAGGGTTGCCAGAGGCCTGAGGTATGGCGGGCATAAGCATCAGGAAGTGTACATGATTATTTCAGTGTGCCATAAAATCAGTCTCTGTGGCATTGCCTTTCCAGATTTGCTTCTGTGTTTCCGACCTATTTCTTCATACCTTGGTCTGTGCAAGAATTTGGAAATGCCCATTGCTTGGGAAATCCCTTCCCCTCCCTTATCTAGGGGGTCAGGCTAATAGTGGTCCTGCCTGTGGGGAGACAAAAGGACAAGCAAAAAAAAAGAATAAGAGAAACAGGCCTTTCCAAGTGTATCTCATGTGCTCAGAATTCTCATTTTTGATACTCATGGGACACACGCACTGGACGACATTTAGCTGGAGCCCGTGGCCTGACCTGTAAGGTGTGCGTGAAGGTATATTGAAGATCTGGACTGTGTCCTGGAAAGGTGTATTGGGAAGTGGAGGATAAGGTTTCATGGGTGCTTTCTGTCCTGTACCTGGCCTCTGCCAGCTCCAGGCCAACTCTCCATGCTTTGGCAGCGCCCCCTTACCCCCATGTGGAGGAGATGGATGTTGGGGACCTGCAGGAGTTCCATTGAGGCTGCGCACCCACCAAGTTGCCTCTTTGTGGGGGCGGAAGGGAATAGGCCAGTTGTAACACCAGCTGTCGGTGCACAAACTCCTTAGTTTCAAAATCATGCCACAGACAGAATTAAAAACACCACACTTGAGTTAAAGTGAGCGAAAGGAACAAAGAGAAAAATTTCTGACACAGAGCAGAGTGATAATGTGCTGGATGGAGAAAAGGGTCTCGCTCAGAGATGCCCAGGGGGCCCATTGGACTTTTGATGACTAAACAAACAGATAACCCTTAAGCACCTGCCTGTCCTTATCTGAAAATAACCAATATCTATGAGTATATTAGGCTCGGGTTCTCCCTTGCTGGTCTGTCATATGAAATTTGGCAAATTGTTGGCTCAAGGATGTGACAGATGCACCTTTACTTTAACCGTGTAGGAGATCTGAGGGGTGAAGGGGGAATGCTAATGCCCTCCCTGCATAGGGCTCAGCCCTCCAAGTGGTTAGGATGCGCAGCACACTGCAGATCGCTGAGTGGTCTGGGAAGCACTTAGATATTCCATTTCACTATTATATATGTTTTTAAAAGTAGACACAGCTTCAAATGAAATGCAAAACAACAGCTCTGGGGAGCAGCAGCCCCTTTCCCTGTCACAGTATTTGGAACGTGTCAGAAATACCTAATGGCGAGGGAGGCTTTGGCCATCTGGTGGCCTTGAGAGTGGGCGTGTGGGCCACAGCCTGCGGGGTGATGCAGAATTAATATCCTCTAAGGCTGTGCTTCTTCTGATGCTTCCCACGCCCCTTGGGCAGGTCCCTGCCCTCTGCCATCTTGTTGTTCATCCCATAGACGCATGCAGGTGCCTATTCTGGACATACCTCAGCTTGGTTCATGGGGACGCCAGAGTCATACACCATCCTTGGTGATTTATTCCCATGCCTCTCCTTCTTCCTCCTCTAGGTGGACTGTGAGCATGTTGAGGACAGAGGTAACATCTTACTTATCTTCATATCCCCTTGGGCATGATAGAGCACCTGGTACAAAGTGGGCATCTGTTGAATGCTGAGTTGGAGAATAATGTTAGGAATGCTAATCTTTCTTCTCTCCTTTGAACCTGTTGGCTTTGCATCCATCTTGGGCTCACTATCCCTATCCATTCTTTTAGTGAGCTTTTTCTGAGCCATCTCTTCATACCTGGCACATGGCTACATTTGAAGGCTGCCAGTAAGAGCTGATGCAGCTGCCTGTGTGATTTAGTCCACCTGGGGCGTGTGTCTTGGGTGTTATGGGGCTTCCCTCATCGTGGGCAGGATGTCTGATTGTGCTATGGCCATCTCAGCATCTGTGGCCTGTTAGGGTCCCCAGGTGTCCCAAGAAAGAGAGTGAGATGGGAGATACAGGAGCCCTGCTTTCCCAAAAGGAGACAGTAGGCTTATGCATTTTGGACCACATGGAGAATTCCATGGATATCCACATTTATTAATCAGGAAAACTAATGGGTGAGCCAAATGTTTGGATTATTAATAAATAGTTTGGTTTAAATGGGGGATTCATGGGTGGACACAGGGTCACTGTTGTATATAGGAGAGCTGTTAGGCACACCAAGGTTGGAGCAAACTTCCAACCCATTTTCTGCTCCAGCTCTTTGGCCTGAGATGGGTCCCTGTGGCGTGTCTCCCCAGGAACCAGTGTGGATGACTAACTCCCCCTTGATTTCCTCTTTGTCTTTACCTTGTCCCTGGGAAGGATGAAACATTCGGGGACTAAGACACAGAGTGTGGGTTTGGGGAAGTGAACACAGGGCATTTAGAGTTTAGGGGGCTTTCAGCCTGGCCCAGGCAAGGCTCCATCTTTGGCTCCTGACCACCCCCACCCACAGTCTCTTCTCTGGGCCTCTCTGCCACACAGGCATCTGGTTCAGGCTTTGAGCTTCTGTCTTCTTTCCCTAGTGAGTGGTTTCCAGGAATTCTCACCTTCCCCAAACCACTAGGGGAAGCCCCTCCTTGCCTCATTTGACTAGATTACATTGCTTCTTCCTCTTTGCAACTCAAAACAGAGAAGTGCACTGAGGAGGAAAACTTATTTTTTCTCTCTTCCCTCTGGAAGCCAGCCTTGATCCGAATGTTCCTATAGCAACATTAATTCTCCCAAGTTGCACCTACTGTATAATAAGTTATATATATAGAAGACCTACTGGGATCCAAATACCCCATATGTGCAAGCGAATGAGTTAATGCTGCCGTGAGAATTAGCAACGTTCTGTTTCCTGATTTTCATACTTTAAAAGTTACAACCTGTGTTTGCTGGGCGCTCTGGATACGGGGCTTGGGGAAGGGTGTGGGTGCTATTCTGGCAGTGACCTGCCTTCATCGCAGAGCCAAGGGGTCTCCAGAGAAGTTTTGTACCTTGAGATGGAAAAAGCTTGGGGACACCAAGGTCCTTTCTACACCGGCTGGAACTATTCCTCGAGCTCAGCTCTGGCTGTCTTGGCCTCCATGATTATGTGACAGTGAAGCTGGACAGCAGGGACCTCAGAGCGGGAGAAAGAACCTGATAAGTCTTGCAGACAGATGGGGGCCAGCCAGGCCTGGGGCCTGATGCCGCTAGGATCCTGTGGTAGGGGTGTGCAAGCTATCCCAGACCAGTGCTTTTGCTTCCTCCTCCCAGGGCTGGTGGGAAAATGTAGATTGTTTGGTTCTTGAGAAAATTCGGGCCCTTTGTGGGTTTCTGAGCTGTTGGCTTGGTTACGCACTGTCTGTGAGGAAGGAACAGGCAGGATGATGCTGGTAAAGATGCTGGTTAACATTTAGAGCCACATCACAGGCCAGGCATGTTGCTCAGTGGTCTCCATAGTGAACAGTTTGCTCTTACAACAGTCCTGTGAAACACCCTCTGCGATGGTCTCCCATTATACAGATGAGGAAGCTGAAGTTTGGATCAACTGAATGAGTCAGGCAGCAGCTGGAGTCAGAATTCTCAAGCTGTGTTTCCAGAAGCACCTGTTCTATGTGCTGTCACAGATGCTGGTGGTATGGCCTGCATATGGAGCAAGACCCCTCGACCTGCCTCTGCCTCTTTAAGCTCTGCCTTGTGTCTACTCCTGTGGCCTGGAGGTTCACAGTGTGGCTTTAATGCACAGATGGCAGGTTGGGGGGCCTCCTGGCATGTGTCCTGGAACTGCTACCCCTCTGCTCCCTCCCACATCTTCTGGGGCATCAGAGGTGTGGCTGGCAGGCAGGGAGGTATGGGCGGGTTCCGCTGGATGTCTCTCTCAGGAGAGGCACGCCTCACCTGCCCACCACAGTCAGGACCCGCCCCGGGGAAAACCAACATCTGGGGTTTTGTGCCTGGGGGGGCTTTGTTCATGTGTGCTCAGTGCAGTGCCTTTGCTAAAAGAGGCACTTGTGAGCATAAGGCAAGGACGAGAGTCAAAGTGAAGAGTGACAGGAGGGACTACAGTGGAATCGGCCATCAGGCCCGGAGGCTGGGGAGGAAAGGTCCAATGTAAGGAGAAGCTTGTTTTTTGGGCCCCTGTGGGTGACCCTGATCCTCAGAGGCTGGCAACAACCTTGTCTGTGTGTGTGTGTGTGTGTGTGCGCGCGCGTGTGCGTCCCTCAGGGGCCTTTGGGCAGAGTCTGGGGCTTCAGGCTCTGGCTGGGCCTCTGGCTATGACTCAGATCACTATCAACCACCAGGGGGCGCCGCCGTTCAGTTTGCTGCCTGATCTACAGTTTCGTATTTTAAAAACTGCTTAAGAACCAGTACCTTAAAACCAGAGTGGGAAGAGTCCAACTCATTTCTGGCCGTTCCTTCCTTCCTGCATTTAATGAAAGGCCTTTTCCTATTCTGCCCACAGTCGACGGATGCCCTGAAGGGGCATAAAACTCAATAGACACGCACAGAGATAAAAACCCCTCTAAAAGTTCTTGGTTCTAAACCTTCTTTTATGGCCTCGTATGGGAGTGCTCCTGGAAGGCTATTTTGGGAAATGAAATGGTCTGTTTGTCCCCTTGTAAAGCCGGGCTGCTCTCCTGCTGGTGCTGCTAGTCCCCCTGCCCCCAAGAGCTGGGTTCAGCTGTGGAGCAGCAGTCATGAAGCCAGGTGGTCCAGGGAAGGGTGGCAGTAGTGGGGTCATGGCAGGCTGCTCGGGGGCTCTGGAGACTGGCGTTCACACCCACCAGGGCGCCAGTCAGTAGTACAGCTACAGTGGGAAAATGTCAACTTCCAACTTGGGAGTGTGCAACGTGGTACAGAGGTGTGCGTGCTGCCCCTGGTCCCCCTTGCAGCCCTGAGTGGAGGTCTCAGGAGGACAAAAGGTGGTACAGGTCGGGGGCCTGGAGGCCTGGCGGGAAAGCCCAAAGTGGGGGAAGGAGGCTGCCACATGGGCTGAAACTCTCTCATTCATCATTTCTCCACCTTCCTCACAGACTGGCCCGGTAGAAGGCATGGCACTGCTGACCACAGGGAAGTGCAGATCAGTTAGCTCTTGGCTTTTGGTGTTCAAAGGCGCATTTGTCTGCTAGGGCTACCATAACCAAGTGCCACAGTCAGGGCAGCTTATCACAGAAATTTATTTTCTCATATTTCTAGAGGCTGGAAGTCTGAGATCAAGGGGTTGACAGGCTGGTTTCCTTTGAGACCTTCCTCCTTGGCTGGTAGATGGCTGTCTTCTCCCTGCGTCTGTGTCTCAGCCTTTCCTTTTAAGGAGACCAGTCATACTGGATTAAGACCCATTCTAGTGACCTCATTTCAGCCTAATTACCCCTCTAAAGATGCTGTCTCCAAATAGAGTCATAGTATGAGGTGTCAGGGGTAGGATTTCAACATATGAATTTATCTGGCAGTGATAGGGAGCAATTTAGCTCAGAAAAGAAGACATAAACAAAAGATTTAGAAGACATCCAAAATAAGGGAAAAGACTTTCAACTTTCACTCCCTTCACTCTGAAACTAAAGATTCCCCTGGCAGGAGGGGAGGTAGGATGGAGTCAGGGGAAAGTGGGAGCCTAGCTGTCCCTTAGCGATCGCCACTTTCTTCCAGTGCCCCTCTGCTCTCATCTCCATTTCTCCCTCCTTCTGCTTCTTTCAAAGCCTTCAGTGCATGGCAAGTCCATGGTTGAGTGTAGTGAGCTCTTCATGGAGCCAGATTCTGCCCTGGCTCCTGCAGATTCTAGTCCTCCACTCTGAAGATTGCATCCTTTGGGGTGTTAGCCCTCCAACGTATAATCTGTTACATTAACCAGGAAGGGGAGAGTGGAAAACGGTAATAATAATCCACCAACCACCAGCCTGGGGAGATTTCCACACCAGCTGCAAGTCCATCTAACTGTTTTCTGCCCATGTGAAGTATCTGGGAAGATGGGTAATATTTAATCTGGAATGTGGGGATGGGAAATAGAGGTAGAGTTTCTGGCTGGTGGAGATGAAAACCCTGCTTTCCTATCCCAATACTCCAGGAGATGTGTTCTCCTAATAATATCTCCAGGCTGAGAGCAGTTCAGGGTAAGTCTAGTTTTGAATGTAAAGGTTCATCAGTTCCCAGAAAAGGAGTTCCAGCCATGTCTAAGCAATGAGAAGCAGTGAGAAAGCTCCTGCCTCACCCAACTTGCTTTTATCATCTCTTTCCATTCTCTTGCACTTTCCATGTGGTCCCAATGTGTAGTGGGCATTCAAGAGTTAAAGGATACTTCTCTCTAGGAGAAGTCAAAAACTTCTCCCCTCCCTGGGGCTCCAGAAGACCCAATGGCTCACCCAGTATTCCAGTATCTTGATTAACGTTGTTTATTAAGAAAAAAATATTGCAAATCCTCAATAATAATTTAAATTATTTTTGTTTTATTAGTATAAAATGATATCAAAGTTCAATAACATTTATTGAGTTCTTCCCATGTGCCTGGCACTGTGTTAGCACTTTCCCCTGCATTATTTCATTAAATCCTCATAACCACTCAATAAAGAAGATAGTAACATTCCTGACTGCAGATCATACAAAAGTAAATTTAAGCTCCTTTTTTATAGCCTTTATACAACTATAAAACCAAGCCACATTTGCAAATTAAACACAAACAAAATTATAAAACCAATACAATTTAAAATAGCATCATTCGTTTAATGGAAAGGATGATGTTATTTTGCTGAAACTTAGTCACGACATACAGCACGAATCCAGAACTTACAAATACATCCCAGGTTCTCTCCAGATTGGTGCGATTACATTTCTTAGGGGTCAAGTTGGGGAAGGCTGACTCAATTCTTTCATTTCTTTGTTCTCTTGTTACTATCAGTGGTGGCAGGAGAGGGATGTTGTCTTTCCTCGCCCTCTTCTTTCTTTACCTCTCTCATTCCTTGCTGAAGAGCCAATAATAAAGGGAAGATAATTTATCAGCACATAAAGTTATGCTATGAGTGCTGTCGAGATTATCTAGATAAAGTCACTGGCAGAGCATAAAGAATTTGACGTGTCTAAAAATCTCCATACTGGCTCTAAAAGATTTGACCCTTGTCTGGGGCGTGCATCCAGAGGGAGACCATAGGGATGGCAAGAAACTGAGAGGATGAGAGAGACCAGAAAGAGAATGTTCTGGGTGTCGTTGGTGGGTCCTGCATGTCCTGAAAGTCCACACAATGGGAAAAAATTGGAGGAGAGTATAGATGTGTTATATGAGGTGTGATTAAAAACTGTGGTGAATGTTTAAATTAAAAAATTATGACAGTAAAAGACACATAGCCATTAATCCTGCTAAAATACCCCTCCTCTCTTTGAACACACTTATCTTATCACTCTTGGAAGCAGTTCTGGAAGTCCTCTTTTGTGAGTGTTTTTGGTTATGCTCTTGTGGCTGCCACAATATCCTGAATCAATTCAAAATATTTCCCTTTCATGGACATTTTGACTTTGGGGAAGTGCCAGAAATCACATGGTGCCAGATCCAGTGAATAAGGTGGACAAGGACACTCCATAAAGTTTTTCTAAACCTGCCTTTCCTTTGAATAGCACCCAGCAGCAGCATTCATTATATATTTTTAATACAACTTTAAAGACACTTATGAAAGAAGACTTCCAGAATTGCTTCAGAAATTGGCAAGAATGATGGGAGAAGTGTGTTTGAAATGAGGGTGAGTATTTTGAAGAGGATTAATGGCAATGTGTCATTTACTGTAATAAATTTTAAAGAATTTAAACATTCCCCATATATTTTGATCACACCCTCATATATCCCAGGCCAGTCTTTTGGAGAATATGCCATTGTATCCTCATCCTGAGGTTGCTGTGAACCAGGTCTTGTAGGTCCATGAACAGAATTCCATAGCACCATGTGATATTTCCTCAGCCTTCGTGCATTGGTTGCATATTCTGCCCACTTTCGTCCCTCATGAGAAGAGTGAATTTTGCCGCTCTCATGATGGAAAACACAAACTTGGCATGAAAATCACACAATGATCAGATACCCAGGTGCTCTAGATTTTATATTCACTCTGTCTTTAACTTTTTTTTTTAAATTTAAGACTGGGTCTTGCTATGTTGCCCAGACTACTCTTAAATACCTGGCATGTGCCCAACTCACTGAATCTTTTAGATAGGTTTTCATGACGTGAGAACTCTTGATACATTAAAAATTAGCAGATGAGTTGTAACCCCCTGAGAATATATACATCTATGGTTCTTGGTTTGAGAAACTCAAGAGTCTGCTCAAAGCTGGGTGTGGTGGTACACACCTATAGTCCCAGTGCTAGCAGGCTGGAGGATTCTGAGTGTGAGGCCACCTTGAGCTACATAGTGAGTTCAAATACAGTCTAAATTGCATAGTGAAACCCTGTGACAGACAGACAGTCTTCCCAGAGGAGGTGGTGCCTGTTATGATAGCAAAGTGCTGCCACAAAGGTGCACTAGCTTCCAAAGCAGAGGGTAATGATTTGCGTTCTGTGGTGCCACCACTAGCCAGACGACTTCAGAATGGAGATTTTATTCCTCTAGGCCCTCAGTTTTCTAAAAAAAAAAATAGTGTTCACAAGATGATGGGGGTCCTGAGTTCATTCCCCTGTACCAAGAAAACAACAACAACAACAACAACAACAACAAACAACAAGATGGTGGGGCCAAATGTGACCACAAAGACACAAGCACTGTGACCTTTGTCAACCAGGGTGGGCTACACAAAACGCTGGTGTGGGGCATGGCCAGTGGAGGGAGCCGGGTGCCCATTGTCTGGGCTACTCCTCCTGGTCCAAGTGTCCAAGTATGAGAGTGGCTGGTTGAAAGCAGAGGACTTGAGTCCTGTAGGGCATTCTGCTCTTTTGTGAAGATGGAGAGATACACAGGGCCTGTCCTGACTCTCATCCTTGATCCAAAGGATGAAAACACTGAGTGACAGTTTCTGCAGAGGACCATGGTGGCCCTGGGGCAGGGCTGGGTGGGCACAGGCACCCTGCATGCTGCTTAAGAACCTCAGAGTCCAGCCTTCCTGCAGGACTCTTCCTCTGCTAGGATGCATGGGACAGATTCCCCCAACCAAATAAGGGTTGAGACATGCATGGGCCCACATGGGAAAGAGGCCCTGAGAGCTCAGCCTAGCATCCCTCCCTGGAGACCACCTTGGGGGACCCCATGCCCAGGAGTGAGTAGCATTGGTGCCCTTGAGGGGTTGGGTGAGAGCTGTACATCCATATGCTAGGTGGCTGAGAGGAGCCATTGGCGGGAACTCAGGTGCCTGGAGAGGAGATTAGACCTGATGAGGCTTTGGAGGTGTGTGAAGATGAGAACTATGTAAGCTAAGGTGGGAGTCTTGTCCTCACAGTGGGAGGTAGCCCACCGGGGGTTCCACTCCTCTCTGAGTGGGCAGAGTGGACCTAGGTCCTCCACTGAGAGCTCACATGTCCTTGTTGGCCAGGATTGCTTCCCTCTCCTCTCTCTTTCTAGAACTCTGAATGGCTTTAATCATAACTTGGACAAAGATCTGCAGTGCGGGGCCAGCTCACTGTCACCTTCTGGTCCTTCAGTCTCAAAGACTTTGCTGTGTTTATGTCCATGTGCTCTATCCAGCTCTGCTCGTGTCCACATACAGTTGAGCGTGTGATTGTCATGTGGATGTGGAATGGGTTTCAGTGGTGGGGAGGGTTTGAAGGACAGAGGATTGGTGCAGAAGGATGGAAGAAGGACAGAGGGGGGTGCAGAAGAAGGAATCAGAGACAGAGGCTCATGTCAGGTAATGTGGAGGTGGCTGGAGGTCACCCTGCTGCAGGTACTACGATGTTAGTCTCCATACCCACTAAGGAGACTGGACATTCCCTCCCCTTCCTGATACAAGTCTCTGCTCCAACCCCAGCTGGGTCATTTTCTCCCGGAATCCAGATGCTGTTGTCCAGCCACCCAGGGAGAAGCTGCAGCATGAGCTTCCCCAGTGATCTACTATCTTCTCTTTGAGGAGTCCATTAAAGACCCAATTCAGAATAGTTTTTTGCTCTGGAGCTGGTTGGACCCAAGGTTAGCCTGCTGATTCTGGTCCATTGGAACAATTTTTTTTTTTCATTACTGCTTAGTAATTAACATCTAGGAGCAGATGAGAGAAATTTAGGGAGTATTTGAATCTGAAATCCAGCAGCACAGAGCTGTGAGTGGCATGGCAAGGTTGGGCTGCTGCAATCGATATATTTATTGTCCGAAGCTGACTGTCCAATGAGTGAGCTCCGTTTGTCACTTCAGATGGATAGGGAATCACTCTCTGTTTTTATTATTTCAATTCCTGTCCTTCATGGGGTTGTGGTGAATTAGCTCAGTGCCATTTTCTAAAATATCAAGCATTTTTATACATTAGGTATAGTGAATGGCAAATACTTGATGTAAAGTCTGCAGTTTTACTCCATAACCAGATTGTAAAATATGAACTGAATTAATCATAACTGCGAAGACTAATGGTACGTTTTCTCTTATTTTATCTTTAGTGCCTTTCAGATCATGTTTTAAAACCTTCCACGTCTGGCGTTGGGAACGCAGCCGCGGCTTGGTGGTGGATAGCAAGAGGCAAAGGTCAGACTGGAGGCTGCGCAAATATTGTGTGGTGGATTTATTGTTTTAATTAAGAGTGTGGCAGTTCATCATAAACTGTTTATGGCGTTTCTGCACAGTGCAGCATTTTGAAATCAGCTGTTTTAATGAAAACATAATGTCATATCTGTCAAAGTTCTAAATATTTTGAAAGTGAAATATGGAAACAAGAACTTTAATTCTAGGTTTACTGAGATTAGCTCATTGAATTGCTTTTAAATCCCTTAAGAGGGTCACATCATGGGTACTGCATGGTTTCCTGTAGGTGACTGGGAAAAAAAATTCTAGGAGGTTCTCAAGCTGGTTATTTAATAGTGAAAATACAAGTTGAAGGTTAATGTATTGAAAAACAAAACCATTATGGTTGGTGTTGGGGTTTTAGATTAAAGAGGCAATAATGGGTGTGCAGGGGCCTCTGTGCCCAGTTGTTTGGGGAGGCCTAATTGTGCCGAGAGGGAACCGAAAGCCTCTGAGGGCAGGAGAGAAATGGATCTGCCCTTGTCCCTTTCCAGTTGTGAAGCCTCAACATTGCCATGTTTGCAACTAATTATTTATAATGACCTCAAAGATGATGGCGTTTCATGGACTTTTCAGGCTGAGCAGTTTGCAATCCTAATAATTCTCTCTCATGGTCGCTGGGCATCTATGGAGACGTGTCAGCCATTCTTGGTTACATTTGTTAGGGAGTCGGATAAAATATTTGTCTAATCTGGAAATTGTATTTTTAGCTGTACTCTCATTGGAAACAGAAATTAAGCTTGTCATTAGATGCTGGGCCACAGGAGTTGACTGAACAGGGTAATGTATGTTATATTCTGTGCTATACTTGGTCAAGTTTCATATATATCGTATTCCACATTATTTTATTAACTTTAATATCTGCACTTCCTATTACCAGACATGCCCCTCATTCAAAGCACAGAGGCACAGTCCTCTAATCAGAAGTGACAGGCTATATACTTTCTCTCAGCCATTACTCGGTAGCCTAGAGCAAAGAACTATGTTTCCTTGAAAATGTTTTGAATTGGGTTATTTTTATTGAAGTATTAAAGTAATTCTTCAGATTTTAGGCTATTATTTAAGTACTTTTGGGAGAATACAATAACCTCCGGATTCTATAGGCTTTGTTACTCTAACACTAAGCTGCTAAATGCATCTTTTTAATGCTGGTTATGTAAGTGTCTCGGAATTCAGCTGACCAGAGGAAGCTAAGAGCATTCAGGTAATTATAGAAAATTAGTAGGCTAAATTAGTTTAGGAAAGAACAAAAGTATAATATTAAAACTTCTTGCAAAATATGGGCTCTGCTTGCCAGATTTTCAGTGACAAATTAGCATTTCTAATTATTTTGTCTTTGTGTTTTTGTTATTTGATTGAAATAGCCAATAGCTGGTTAAGAAAGCTACAGTGGGCATTGGTCGACATAGTTGAGAATGGAGCAGTGATTTCAGGAATGATTCTAATCCCGTTCCTAAGGTCACTTACCATAGTGTTGGAGGAGGCAGCAATGAACAAAGCCAGGCTCTAACTCGGAGTATTGGGGAGGAAAACCTACAGTCAGATAGCTTTGTTGTCAGATGTTTTGGAGATCATAGTTTACACCACAAAGAGTGTCTTATAGCCTCATGTCTGGAGCTGGCTCTATTTTATCAACAGAAAGTGATAAAGTGGAGATAAGTCACAAGCACACCTTGTTCCAACTTGCATACAGCACTTTTTGGGGCACAGTCCTGCCCTGGGTGTCCAGTAACAAGTGTGTCACCTGAAACTTGGGAGACTTAAATTGAAACAGTTAGGAAACTGAAACTTAGAAGAATTAAAATTCACTGACATGCCCAGTATGCACCAAGCTACAGTCCTTCTGTGTTGTCTTATTGCAACCTCTTTGCTTTGCTGTCTTCTCTTGCCAGGAGAGGCCCAAAGAGAAGATGCCATCTGTTCATGGCCAAGGATGGAAAGGGCAGAGTTGAGATTGGAACTCAATTTCAGAGCCAAGAGTCTTCCACTCTGCCATGCAATACCTCTCCAAGTGAACCTGAGAAAGGTTCCAACTCATTCTTTTCCTTTCATCAACTTTCAGTTTGTTTGCAACTCATCATTTCTCTTGTGACCCAGAGATGGTAAGGTATCAAGAAGCTTTAGAAAGAATAGTTTCCAATACACAGCTAGGACCCAAATAAGAAAATCAGCATTACACCACAGAAAAATAACTGGACCCTGTGGCGGCCCTCTCGTAGATACATTATAATTCACCTTTGAATGTAGGAAAAGAAACAGGATGAGCCATGTGCTAAGTGCAAATATTCTAGGGACTCCAGCTGTAAAGTATCCTGGGATAGAGTTGGAATTCATTAAAAAATTTCTATCCAATGGTCTAAGTAGATATCTAGTAGATATGAAACAGGCAAGTCTATATCACCAGCAGATATGCTAAAGCAAATGTAAATTTGAAAGGCACTAAAAGCAGAAGTGACTCCAAAGCAATCAGCTGGACATGATAGAACTGGTGGGCCTCACCTTTGGGTGACTGCTCTGGGCACTATAGTTCTAGCCCTGGAACCAAGACCATCCCTGACCCAGCATGCTGAGATGCTGACCAGATAGCTGTGGTTATTATCCGCACCAACCCATATTTCTGCGCTGAGGATGTGCATTTACAAAAACACAGTCTTGGATCTTGAAGGTAAGCTGTTAGACTGACATTGTTGCCCCATTTTAGAGATGAGGAAATAGCTTGAGGAGGCCAGTTAAAATGCAGTTAGTTGTAGACAAAGAGAACAAACATGTAACACAAAGCATTTAGGAAAAATACTTAGAAGGCCCTTTATTATGCATTTTGCTTGGGGATTGTCTTCCTTTTCACTTTGGCCATGCAATTATTGACTCACTGTGGAATGATTTGTTGCTCATGACAGAGGCAGAGATGTTCACCAAACATTTCCTTCTATTCTCCAAAATTGCTTAGATCTCTTAGAAAGGGAAGTGATGTCTTACTCTGTTCAAAGAGATGCTCCCAGGGCCATTGTGTGGCGAACCATGGCTCTTTTTCACTTCCTCTGCCCAGGCAATCACAGAGGCCTTGCAGTGAGATGCAGGAGCTACACGATCGGTACAACCTGGCCATTGGGACCCAGAGAATGTAGGACAGACAGCTGCCCTTGTGAGTTTGGTTTCTTGGGAGCAAGAGAGTAACATTTGCTCTGTCAAACTGCTACAATTTTGCAGTTGTTTGTGACAGCAGAGTAAGCCTAACTTCTCCTGACTCACACACTTCGTTAAACCCTTGCTTTGGCAACTCCTATGCTCTTGCCAGGGTCTAGAAGTAGCAACTCTATTCCCTTCTTCCTCTGCCTTTTTGGCTTCCCATCTTCTTTGGTTTAGCTTGGTGATGACTGACTCTCCATAAAGCCATTTGTGATCTTTGTATTAGAGACACAGTATAAAAATGAATTGTATTGTTTTTGTAGATGTCACTGTTGGCTCCTCCTTGCTGAAATTGACTGTAACAAGTGGTTAGATTTTCCACAGGAGGGTAATTCACATTTATTTGAGCTGCCACCAACTCCTTATTTAGTTTGCATAAACTAGCCAGGACAGGAGAGGAATCTCCCTGGACCCTGTTTATCTTGTAAAAGTGGAGCTTGTTCAGGAGGGTGGATCACTCCTCACATGGACTTCCCTCCATCCCTTTTAGCGATGAATAATCAGTCATCAGGACAGGGGATTAAAAAATAGATTTATTGCTATTTCTACAAGTCAGAACTAGAGATGAGTAAACACAACAACAGATGTATAAGAACATAAGTAGAAACACTATTTTACAATAACATGTACTGAAACACATTTATGTACTGGAAACTATGAAAAATAGCTCTCTTTAAATGATTTAACATTTGCTCTCTCTTATATATACCGTTGAGTTTCCAGTGGGAGAACAAAGATACTCATAGCTCTCTTGGCTCTCATGAAAACCCTTTTTCAAAATTTTCTGGAATGCTCTATGAAGTGGTTTGTGGTTTAGGAGGAAATAGGGGCTGTGTGCAGTGTACCTGTGTACTGTTCCATCATCCCCTCTTCCCACAGATGGGGGGCGGTCATTCCTGGGGCTCAGGAAACCCCAAGCCAGAGAAAGCAAGGAAGGCATCTGGAGCACTGTCCAGTAATGATGTTCCTTCCTGGAGGAAGAGGGGAGCTGGACTTCTCAACAGGACACCTGCCTTTGTGTCCATGGTTACCCTCCATTCCTGTGGGAACAGGGCTGCAAAGCATCAGTTGGAGAAAAGCCTATTTCACAGCTTTGGTCCTTTTCAAAGCCCTCCTCAGTCAGTCTGTGTTGGGCTGAACCAATAACATGGAAAAAGGTTTGAATTAATGGCACTAGTTCCTCAGTCACACCTAGACATACTTCCTAGCCCTTGAAAGGGGGTGATTTTGGCAGTGTCTTAAAAACCATACTGGTCAGCAGGATTTTGCCTTGGAGTTTTGAGGACCCTAAAAACCAGGGTGGCCTAAAGATGGCAGAGTGAACCTCTAGAGTGACACTGTGGCCCAGCATTTGTGACAGTTCCAGCATCACAGCAGCATAGAAATGAGAAGCCAGCTGACCAGTCCAGGCTGGTCCACACACTGGGAGTGAATGTCTTTTCCTGGAATTGCCCTTTTGGTAATGACCTCGGCTGCTTGTTTTGTGTCTGAATGGGTGTGTAGTCTTCTTTAATCTTGTCCAGCCTAGTGACTGGGGAAAGAGAAGAGAATAGTGAGATTTCGAATGGGGGAAGGACTGAAGACTCAGCTTCCAGATACCTTTGATACATACAAACCTGTCTTTCACCTTCTTTCCTGGGCATGGCTTGGATACTGAAGGTCTGGGTTTTACAACCTTTTCCTCCAATCTTTTTTGCAATTAGCCAAAGTTTAGTAATCTGAGTAGAACTCACGTATGATCAGAAAATTGCCCTCAGTAAAATAAGGGCAAAATTTTCAGGATTTGGAAGGGAGAAGTAGAATGTGTGGTTTGTAGTTTTGGTTTTGTGTATACCACGTGTGTACAAACACTTGTGTATGTGTGCATGTGTGTGTACGCAGGCCTACAAGTGTCTGAGTATAATGGCCTGATTTGGAAATCTGTCACAGAAAAATACGATCACATAGGTGTGCACTTGTTTTTGCAGATGTTGAATCTCTGCTTCCAGGATTACTGAGCTGGCTCTATCTTTTTCTCTTTGCATTGGCTTTGAGCAACCTCCATACTAATGCAATATTAAGGACCGCATAATTAGCCACCTTAATAAATTTTTCCAAGATGAATAGGCAATGTTTGGCTTTCTTCAGAAGAAAACATTCCCCTAATAGCATTCTGTGGGAAGCTTTGGAGAGAACAATGAACAGAAATATAACAGAAATATATTAAGATATATGTGCATATATTGGACATTAGCACCATACACTAAGCATATTGGGAATTTGCTTCAAAATATTTCAAACATTGTTGACCTTTGTTATATAATCCTGGGCTCCGGGAAACATATTTGCATAGACTTAGCAATATATTGTAAATAACTACATAGGACAGTGTATATTTTTCCTTAAGATGCAGTATTATAAGCAAGACATTAAATTATGCCTATCAGACAAAGCAGCCAGATCTCCACATTTTTTTATAGCACATTCTATTGGGAAGACATCCCTGCTTCTAAAAAGCACATGCATTAACTGCCTGATTCATGTGGTGACATGTGGCATATCCAAATGTGTTATGGATCTCTCAGGAATAAAAACAACATAGCAAAACCGTCACCTTGGGATGTTCATTGAGTGAATATTTTACAGACACACTCCTTTTATATTTATATAATAATTTAGTGTTATGACAATTTTTTTAGCAGAGTTGGCAGTTTTTCTTTTTTATAATGGTATTATATTTGTGAGCCTATTAAGTGCATATGGGATAAACTACAGAAAAAAGTATTTTTCATAATTCCTCAGGGTGCTTGTAGCAAAAAAAAAAAAGAAAACCAACAAACATATTGGTTTAGAAAAATGTTAATAAAAGGTCAAGCAGAACTTTCCAATGCTTAGCCTGGCAGCAGTGGCAATTTGCAGGCCTCTTTTGAATTGTATATGGAGGTGATGTGGGGATTTACAGAGCTGCTGGGGGGAACATAGCACCTCATGTCCATTCCAGAAGGGAGACTGACCTCAGTGGCAGGGGTGTGAGGTTTATTTATTTATTTTTTCCTGTCCTAGGAATTAAACCCAGAGCCTTTGTGGCTTGTGAGTTTTTAACAAAGAATCAAAACAGCATGCTGCTACCGCCTCCATCCTCATCCCCGTAACAATGAGCCCAAGTGGTCTCCAGTCTGGCCTGGGTCCCCCAGAGCCTGCCACGCTGGGCCTGCTGGCACTGGGGTTGTTTGTGGGCACTTTGCCACAGTGCATCTTTCCAGGAGCTGGGGGAGTAGATGGTGAGGACTTGGGATACTTCTCCCTTCTGCCCTCCCCTGAGGCAGGAAAGCACAGCCACCTCTCCTGCACACCACAGGGGACAAGACAGGAGCATATGGAGGAGGGGCAGTGCCCACCTGCAGAGGAGGCAGAGCCTGGGCTGGACTGGGCTGTCCGTGGAGATCCCCCAACCTGCCCTTGCCCTCTTCCTATTTCTCTTGCCCCTGGGAGGGTAAGTGGCAAAGGGAGAAATTCTGTATTTCCTAATCTCTTTTTTTCTCTTTTTCCTTTCAAAGAACTTATAAGAATGCAGAAATAGAGTGTGGCTATTTGGGGATTTTTATTTAGCAGCTGCCTGCATCTTAGCATGTTTCAGGCAAACCCATACACTGTGATTCCGACTGGCCCCAAATTAAACTTCCTCAAAATAGAAGTGCTCTCTGGGAAGAAATGGACAGAGAACAACTGTCTTGGAATGGATCCAACCTGGCTCCCAAGGGGCGGAAGCCCAGACACCCAAGTGTGTGGAACAGCAGGACACACCCTGCAACTGCCCAACGGCCCTTGGAGCGTGTGGAGAACAGTCACAGAACCACGGGAAATCCGTCTGTCACTGTCGCTGGACCTGATTGTTCTGTGAGTCTCCACTGCGTTGTCAGCTTGGCATGTCATCCATCTTTTCACAAATGGCAACGCGGGGTCACTGGAACCCAGGTCTGGCCCTTGCCCGTGGGAAGGTAAGGGCTGGCAGGTGGCAGTGATGGAGGCTGGTGAGGAGTCTCCAGGCTGGGCCAGAAGCCTAGAGAGGTGTCTGCCTCCAGCCCTGACGCTCGCTCTGGTGCTTCTTTTCCTTGAGCCATGCTCTGAGCTAGGGCCAGGCGCTCAAAGGCCACCAAGCACACTGCCCGCACTCTTGTGGGTCAGAGACTAATCCAGCCAACGCCCCAGTGAATATTTAATGACAGCAGTGATCAGTGCAAGGGGGACAGCGTGCTCGGGGCCACAGCGAATGAAACAGCCAGATTGTGCCTTGCATGGTCTGAGTCTGCCTTGATTTAATATTTTGATAATTTTACTCATTATGAGTTTTAAAACATGCATTCATTTTGATCTTTAAAAGATTGTATTCACCTTGATTGTTGAGTTTCTTTGGGAGCAGTGTGAAAGTCTACCCTAGACCTTCAGGATAATTAACTTATTACTCCGAGCCCAAAACGCTCCTTTACTGCTACCTGCAGCTTCCTGCAAAGCAGCTCCATGTCTGTCTCCTGTGCCTCTGGCTGGGTTTCCAGAGGCCAGAGCACACAAGCAGGGCTCAGGCTCAGCTTTGCAGGAGGGACTCGGGGATAGTCCCAGGCCTGCACTCCTCACGGCGTTCCCAGGGTGGAAGAAGCTCCAGCTCTGCAGTTCTCATGTCCCTCTCTGAGGAGACACTCAGAAGGTTCAGCCTTCTCCCCTAGGCCATCAGGCATAGGCTGGGTCAGGAGGTGCTACATGCTGATCCCTCTGGGGGCACCCTTGAATGTGAAGCTTCACTCGGTAAAGGGCATGTTCTACACTGTGGAAGTTTAAGCCCTGCTCCCAGAGGATTGATTCACTGCCTGCCCAGCCACGTGACCCTCTGCTCAGCTCCCCAGGGCTCTGTGGGGGCCACATGGTGCAGGGATTTTATTCCACACTGGCCACTTCCAGTATAGTATTTTCTTGCTGTCTTTTTTCTTAGTTCTCCAGACTTCCTGGAGCTTCCTCTGTCTTTTGGTTTGGATGATCTCCTCAGCCCTGAGCAGGCTGGCAGTGGGCCAGGCTCTCAGGAAACAGCTGCCCATTCCAACTGTGTGGTTCTTTCTGGGTCCCTTAAATGACTAGCCTGAGGGGAAGCAGCACCCTTGGTTGAAAATGTGTCATCTCCACTGGGGGGTGGTGACATGTGCCTGTAATCCTAGCACTCTGGGAGGCCGAGGCAGGGGGATTGCAAGTTTAAATGCAACCTGGCCAACTGATCAAGACCCTGTCTCAAACTGAAAAATTAAAAAAGGCCTGGACACGTGGCCCTTGAAGACCTTGGGCTCCATTCTAGTACAACAACAAAAAAAGTGTCTCTTTTTGGGGAGACTGAGTGCAGTGAAGGTGACTGAGGGGTACCTTTGACAGGGACAGCCAGCCCCACAACATGCCAGTGGGGTGTAGGAGGCAGCCGTGATCTGGGGAAGCTCTGGCTCCTACACAGGGTGTCACCTCTGTTTCCTCTTCACAACCCACTCAGGGGCTTTCCCTAGTGACGGGCGCGGTGACACGGACAGTCCCTAGAGTGTCAGCCTGGTGGGAGAAAGAGGGTCATTGTGGGGGATCCCTTCCTTCCTGCTATGTCCCACACTGACTGTGGGGTTGGCGTGGCAGAGCATGTGTTAGGAATCTAATGGGGGAATCCCAAAGTGAGTAGCTTGTGTCTGTGTTGGTTAGGAACGGTCCTCTGCCTCCTAACTATTTTGCCTCCATCCCTTGCCGAAGACCACGTCCATGCCCAGAGGTGGCGGTGATGTCGACCCCTGATGAAATGCTCCTCTCCAGGGTGCAGGACGTCTCATGGTGTCTGACAGGCCAAATTTTCCTGCACACGGAGATCACTCTGTGTAGACCCTTAAACTGGGGGCCGTCTGCCCTCGTCCTCATAGCCATGAGCTGTCTTACTGCCACCCCACAGTGGCCGCTCCTTGGCTCAGCAGAGCTGCTGACACCAGTGCACTCAGAGGATGTCACTCACCTCGGGGTTCCAGAGCCCCAAGAGGAGGGGCAGGAGGCCCAGGGTGAAGGTGCAGTCTCATGCGGCCAAGGCAGTAGGCTTCTGGTCCCTCCCCTGTTCTTGCCAGCAGCAAACTCTGCCTTCCTTGAACATGGCATCATGGTGCCTCTAGCCCCCGGCTCCTGGGACCCTCTGTGCTCAATATTTCATTAGAGCCTGGGTGATTAGCACCCTCTTCCCTATGGGGCAACAGAGACCTGGTTTGGTCCAGTGTCACCTGACTGTGAGCTGGTAGCAAAGACTTCACTTCAAGCCTACTGGTAACGATGCTGCAGGCTGTCTCAGGGTGGTGTCATTTCTTCCTACTGTATCCTCCTTGGCAGCAGTTGGGGAGTGTTTCCTGGCAGGTAGAAGCTATCCAGGCTCTGGGCATGTCCTTCTTCTCTCCCATAGCTGATTCTCGGTGTGGCCTTAGTGATAGGATCTCAGCTTTACCCAGAAATGCGTTACTTCTGCGTGGCCACTACATTGTGTCCACACATCCTTCCCTCCCCTGTTCCTTGCTGTACGTAACAGACACTTGCTATGTGCCTATGCTGTGCTAAGCATCACACTCAGTGCCAGGGTGAAGCAAAGGAGTTCAAGTCCAGAGGAGCAGTGCTCACAGATGTGCATCCTCACTGCTTTCTTTAGACAAGCTGCCTTGCCGGAGTGGTCACACCAGAAGAGCCACTTGCCTTGATGCTGTGGCTGTCTTGGGTTTGTGATGCTGCCTCTGGACTGGGCCATGAATACCTCGGGGACCTCAGAGATTGCTGCTACTAAGATATCCTTGGTCAGCTTTGGATGTCACTTCCAGTGGCCCTATGGTTTTGAAGGTAGCATAGTGCCCGGTGTCCTCATTGGGGGATTTCCTTCTCTGATCACATACATTACTCGGGACAGATAGATGCTGAGAGGACCGCGGTCTGCAGTCCCTGCTACCTGTGTCACACAGGTGCCTCCTTCTCTGGTGCCTTTGGGTCTGCTCAGCGGGGGGTGGCCCTGGTCATTAGCACACTGGATGGGCTCCCAACTGGTCTTGTTCCACTGTCCTGAGCACATGGTCCTCTACGTACACACAGAGCAGCCAGATCCTGATTTGGGTGAGGATGACAGAAGTCTCAAACTCATCCCTGACATGTTTTCACAGTGGTGTGGACTCCAGGGTCTCAGCCCCTGGAAGCCGCGGGACGCACCTTAGACTGCACCCCAGGGTCTGGCTCTATTCCTCTGTCCTCCAGTGACCCATAGGGTCCTTATGAGTACAAAGAAGCAGCTTCCTCAAGAGAGGTGACAGGGATAGGGCAGGCACAGGTCTCTTCATAAACAGGACCCAGTGCATGAGTAAATGAGGATATGGAGCTGGAAAAGGCAAATGATTAAACATTATTTAGTAGGAAAAACATAGTTTTCTTCTTCTCCATATAAAGAATTGGAATCCAAGAGCAACAAGCCTCGGAAATCTGCGAGTCATTTCCTAATCCTGAACAGAATGTATTTGATTACACGTATTTTATGCTCCCTTCTATAACTGGGGGAGTGGACACAGGAACATCTGGGGTCCATTTTCCAGAGACAAATGTGACTTCTGTGAGTGCACATGTGGCCATGTGAGGACGATCATCACTAAGCAGAATGTTCTCCTTTTGGCTGCTAACTCTCCATGTTTTGGGGGTTTGGGAGGCACGAGGGAGGACACAGCACATGGCCAGCCCCTCAGGAATGTCCAGATCTACTGATAGTTGTCTGGACATCCCTGCTGCCCAGGGCTCAAGGAGAAAAGCATCAAGATTCTGCCTCATGGTGTACTCGTAGTGCTGACTACATCAGCCAGTGTGCACAGCCAGCGCTGCCAGGTTTCCTCGAACCTGGACCCTCAGGTCCAGGCCCAGCGCATGCGGTGACCTCTCCACTGCTCTCCTTGTCCACTGTACTCTGTTCTCAACCTCGAGCTACTGGCACGCTGGGACGGTGACATCAGAGCACTTCATTCCCCTGCACAAAATCCTCTGATGGCTCCCATCATGCTCAGAAGAAAATCCATCCCCTCCCTGGTGGCCCAGGAGGTGTCCACTCCTTCCCCACATCTTTGCTTTGTCCCTGCCTCCCACCACACCACACCTTTGCTCTGTCCCTTCCAGCAGCACAGGTATCCTTGGCGTTTCTCACACACACTCAGCTCATTCTCTCCTTGGACCTTCACCCTATTCCTGCTCCTTACAGGTCACCTCCCCTCACTCAGGTTCCTCAGTGTCACCTCCTCAAGGTGACCTTCCCTGAATGTCTCCTAGGAGAGCTCCCTTCTCCAACCCTACTTTGCAGCAGGCCTCAGAACAGCACCCGATCGCTGCTTCTTACTTTTCTTCCCTGTCTCCCTAACCTTGGAGGCACTCATGAGGATGGCCTTTGTCCAGTTCACAGCGCTCGCCAGGCTTCTAGAATGTTCCTTGCTCCGAGAGGGTCTGATGGATGAAGAAGGAACAGCAAATACGACCCCGCTCTGCTGGTGGTGGCAGACTCAGTAGGATGCTTCGAAAACACCACTAAGAGCTATTTTTCTCATTAACCATTAATAGGAAATTGTTAAAAGTTAAAAAAATACCAATCAGGAAAAAAAAATTAGAAATGACTTGTAATTTCATCTGCAATTATTCTTATTTGGAGGAATATCTTACAGTCCTTTTTTTTCTGTGTGCATGGAAAGGTTACACTGCTTGTAACTTGCTTTTTGTTACAAAGTGATATGTTATAAAAATCTTTAACTGTTATCAAGTACATTTTAACAACATGTCTATTTATCCATCACATATATATGCATACATATTCTTAGCTTGTTGAACATTTCATTTGTTTTCCATAGCAATGAACAGCCACCCAGCTGAATCTTTACATGCATCTGAGATTGATTCATTTGGAAGTGGAATCTTTGGATCGTTCATTTTTAAGGATTTTTGATAAGATTTCCAAATTATCCTTGATATAGGTTACTCAATTTGCCCTGTCATCAGTGGTGTCGAAAGGGTTCATTTCCTCATTCTGTGCAACATTCTGTGTCATTGTTTTTGTCTTTAGCGATAGAGTGACACACGTGATCTCTCATTTGTTTTTAAATTTGCATATCTTTTGATGTAAAAATTTTTTTTTTTTGGTATGGGGATTGAACTTGGGACCTTGCGCTTGCAAGGCAGGCACTGGAACCACTGAACTAATTCCTTGGCCCTAATTTGCATATCTTTTGATTACTAATAAAGTTGAGCATATTTCATGAGTATTTATCACTTGTATTTATTCTTTTGTGAATTGCTGTTCATGACTTCATGCCATTTTTTTCTCTTACTGAAATATTTGTCTCTTATTTGTAAGAAAGCTTGATACAGTAGGGGCATTAATCTTCTTTTAGTTATGTGTGGAAAATATTTTTTTCCTGCTTTTGGTTTGCTTTTCAATTTTAAAACTATATTTTTCACATATGAATCTTCTAATTTGTACAACTCAAATCTAGCTATCTTTTATTTCCAGTTTCTGCCTTTGGAATTGGCATAGAAAGAGCTTCCTTATTAAAAGTGATGCAAATAATATCATTACATTTCACTTAAATTTAAAAATTTTAAATCCTATCAATTTAAAAATAAGTGATATGAGGTAGTGTACTAATTTTACTTGTTTTTCGGATGAATGGCAGATTACACCTATATCTTTTTTGATTGGTTTCTTTTATCTGCTATTTTAATGCCTTTGCATTAAAATATAGATGTCTATTTGGGCCTATTCTTGCACTATTTTGTAACTCACTATTTTAATTATTATTGCTTTCTTTGATATATTTTAAAGTCTGGTTGAGCAAATTTCCATCTCTTCTTTTTTCTTCCCTTTCTTTTTAAAGCAAAAATATTTCTTGGAATTTATTACTTATATTTATAAAATAAAATTTGTTTAAGAGTTGGAAAGATCAGTGAGGGAGGGGGTAAGGGGTAAAACAGAAGACTTAAGATGTGTTATGTATGTGTACCAATTCCCCATGATAAATGTAATGATTATGAACTGCGAACATGTACTAATAAAAAAATAAATAAAAGGAAATTTGGAATCAATGTAACAAAGTATCTAAAAGGTCTTGATGGAATTTTGATTGGAATTGCACTTAAGTTGAAAGATTGGATACATGGGAATTGATATGTTGACAATACAGAATCTTCCTGTCCAGTTGCCAGTAGCCTGTCATTATTCATTTGAGCACTATTTTCAGTTCTTCCATCAGTTCTTGTAATAGTGTTCATGTACATATTATACATCTAAATAACAATGTTATTGAGCCATGACTATGCTGATTCTCCTTCATTTAGTAATTCCATTTAGTGATATTTTAAACAATGTGAACAAAAGTTTATTCATAAGATTTTTTTCTTTTTGTACTGGGCATCGAACTCAGGTCCTTGCGCTTGTGCAGCTGATGGCGAAACCACTGAGTTAAATCCCTGGCCCCTTATTCATAAGATTTTTTGGTAAAGTTTGATCTACCATGATGCATTCATTAGAAACACTCAAAATGAAGAAAAACTTTGCGGGATGATTAACTATCTTTTGATCATAGTCCCAAATTGAAATATTATGCAGCCCTTAAAAAGATGCTGATGAGATATTTATGGAAATTACCTTTCTTGAGATGCTACATGCAAAGATCAGGGCTTGACACTGTCAACAGCTTTGTTTCCTGTGTGTAGAGCCCGTGAGAGGGTGCCTAGACCCATTAGAGAATGCACGGGGAGTCAGACTGGGGAAAAATGTACTGAAATGTTACGAGTGGTTATCTTTGGGACGGAGGTGATTATGGATGATAGTTATTTTTAATTTGAGTTTTTTGTACTTTTAAATTTTTCTGCAATTTACAGGCATCGATGTCCTAACTGGAGCCTGGTAGCATTTCGGGGTGGGTGTGGGGTTGGGGGCAGATGAATCTGCAGCCCCTGGGTGGGTAAGACGGAGTCAGGCGGCGCCGGCCGGTGCAGTCCCGCGCGGGGCCGGAGGGTGGCAGTGTCCGCTCGCAGACCCGCCGCGCGCAGCCCGCTGACCTTTGTCAGCATCCGCAGCCTGTCGTTTATCACTGATCACAAGAGTGGAATGAACATATTTACTTGTGTTTTGCTTTCCACTTATAATATCTAGTGGCATGGGAGGGAAATGAAAACAATTGTTCATAGGGGAAATTTATGAGCTTCATCTGGCTGCGTGATTTCCGCAGTTGCCCCGACGCCGCCCAGGGACTCCGATTGCTCCTTGCATCTTCCGGTGAGGAAGAAGGCGCTTTCCATCTGCCGGGAGCAGCGGCTCTCAGACGCTGATCGTGCTGGGCTTCGGTGTGGCAGTAACCTTGGGGCCGCAGATTTTCCAGGTCCCTTTTCTTCCTCTTGAATTTGAGAGGCTCCCAAAGCCACCTCCAGGAGTCTGGGCCGGGCTGTGCTGAGTGACAATCCTGCCCTCAGTCACCAGGGTGGGGGCCCGGCTCTGGGGACCCTCTTGACCTTGAGGGAGCCCTCACCAAGGTCACGCTATGGCCAGTGTGAGTGGGGGGAGCGAGTTCCTAATGCTGAGACCCCAGCTGCTTCCTGTGCCTGTTGTCTCCCAGCCCAGGAAGGGGAAACCAGGGGCCGAGGACTTCTTAGGAGACCCTGCTTTGTGGGAGAGGCAGGAAATGAGGGAGGCTTCTGTCCCTGTCCGGCCTGCCTGAGAGCAGGGCCCCTGTCTGAGGCCTGATGATGCGGGAGGGGTTGCCTTGACAGAGGAGAGGATGGAAACCCTGTTGTGTCTTCAGATCCCTTGGGCCTCAGGCTCCCAGAACTTGTTCTCGGGGACCGGATCCAGGTCTGCCTGAAGCCCAGCCCTAGGCAAGAACTTCCTCCAGGAACCAGAGTGGTTCAGTTCCCTGCTGAACAGCCCCCCTTGCAAGCTGGAAGTTGTGTTATGCTGAGGCTGGGCGGAGGGGGTGCCAGGGGCTTGTGCCCTGAGTGGAGTCGTGGAAGGGGCCACCTGAAAGGAGGGACAGCCGGACTTCTCCACAGGTGCACCTGACACCAGAAGATGGGTAAAATGGGATGCTAACAACACCACAGGCCGTGCAACATGGACACATTGCCGATGTGGAGACCTCACAGCTCTTGGTGCACATCAGTGTGTGTGCTTGTGTTGTGGGGAGTGGCTGTTATCTCCATGGAGAAGAGCTGTGTTCTGTCTTCTCCCTCTTCCCCTCCCTTCCCTCCCTGTGCCTCTCCTTCCCCCTTCCTTCCCTCCCTTCTCGTTCTTTGTCTCCCTCCCTCATCCTTTCTTCCTTCTTTCCTTCTCTCCCACTTCCTTCTCCTCCCTCTCTCTTTTTCTTCTTTCTCCTTTTTCTTTTTCTGCTTCCTTTCCTTCCATTCTTGGCTGGAGGAGTCTTTCCGAAAGTGGGTCTTTATGCTCCTGCCATTCCATGAAGACAGTGGCCGGGGGCCCTCTGCAGCCTCTCCTGGCTGCAACTGTCCCACTGTCCCTGCCTGCAGGGAGGGGACTCCACATGGTGAGAAGGTTGGGCACTCTGTGGAGGAAGTGACCCCTTCTGTGCTGCATTTCCCAGGCAGATAGGAGAGTCTTTGGTGCCACCTGGCCTGCAGGTGGGTGTCAGCTGAGACCCTGCTTGGCAGCTGTGCCCCCAGCACCCACGTGTAGGACTGAGCTTCCTGGGGGCCACCTCAGTCTCACAAAGGGACTGGGTCTCAGTTTAGCCAGAGCTGTTTTTTTCCCTGCAAGGTTTCCTCCCCCAGAAACCTGACCAGGTAAACTGATTCTGTCTGGCTTTGAGTGACTATATAAAGACTCCATGGTACCTGGGGCAGGGGTCCCTGCTTTATCTTTGCTGGAGACAGTGGTGTGGTTCTGCAGTGTCTCTGGCCCACAGGACCCTCCCTCGGCTCATTATAATCCAGTGTATTTCCCCAGCAGCCTTAATAAAATTACTCAAAATTGCACAGTTTTATTGCATACCGCCGAATTTCAAGACAAACAAATGCCCAGATAACGAACAATTATTTATGACAAATTATTACCTTTACATATAAGATTAGTGGCTTCTATTAGGCTTAGAAAAGGTGACAACCCCTCCCTGAAGCATGTGTGTGCAGTTTAACAAGTGGCAGCTGAGGGTGGCTCTGGAGGGGCTGCCACTGGCTGCCGAGGGTGTCTGGGGACTGGGCATCCACGCTTCCTTCCAGGATGGCCATGTTCCTATCACAGCTCAGAGCGGGGGCTTCCGGTTTTCTTCCTCTCCTTTGGATATAAACAGACGAAAGCACTCAAGAATGCGAAATGTTTCACTAATTGCATTTGTATTTAAGTTTCAAAATTCTTGTTTTGTTTGAAACTGAACTTAACTTTTAAAATTATTTATGGACTCAATAACATATGTTTGGGTTATTGAACCCCTTTTCTATGGCTCTTCTCGTGAACAGAATCTTCTCCTAGCTAATTATAACATACAGTATTTTCCCAGCAGTCTTACAATCAAATTATTCAAAATTGCATTTCTTTATTGCATATTGCTAAAACCCAAGACAAGCAAACATCAAGATAATAAACAATTATTTATTGCAAATTATTACCTAATATATAAGATTAACAGCTTGTAACTATTAAGATTAATACACGTGGTAAACTGTATTTATTATACTTATTTTGTAGCAAATATCTTTGTATAAAACATATGTTTATGTATTGCAATTAATGAGAAAAAGTGTAAGATTAACAATTTATGCTGGGTTTTGTTTTTAGATTTATGCACACTGTAAAACTTATTTATTGCACTTATTAAAAGTATTTAATGATGGACTTTTAGATGCTATATTTTTAATGTGCGAATATAAACTAAAGGAGTATTAAATTACAAAATGGAAAATTATCACTGAAGTCAAAGAATCTAACTATTTTCTGCTATAAATCTGCTTTAAAAAGATTATCACTGAAATTACCAAATCTTTAAATAGTGGCCTTTATAGTACATAATGAGTTTCAGTAAGTTATCCTTTGGAAGGCTTTTTTCACCATTAAAACTACACTCAACATCCTGCTCTTAAAGATAAATGTAGCTGAAGCGTTAACACTGCATCATTCCATTTTATGCCGAGACCTGAAGAAGAACATCGGAGAGAAGAGGAAGGGAGTTGGAGAGTCCCAGGAAAGGGGAGGCAGGACCGGCGGGAGGCAAGGCAGACCCCAGGGCTGGTGGTAACTCAGCCGAGACGACATGTGACTCTCAGGGCTTGAGGACAACCTGAGCTTTGCCACCCTGTTGGCCTTCTAAGGTGGGGAGACAAGCAAGGGTCACAGAATGAGAAAATGCTCGAAGGTGGTGCTGCTCCGGCCAGTACACTAGAAATAAAACTCCAAGAGTCACTAGTCTTGGGCATTTCCTGCCTCTCCTGGGATTTAGAGCCCGCAGAAGCTATGCCCGGCTGTGAGGGGTGTTCCAGTAGAGGAACCAAGAAACCCTTGGGAAAGGCTGCCCAACATCTGGGAACCCGCTTCCACTCGGACCGTAAGAACTGACAATGAAAGTGAATCATTCCTGGGTTTCCTATGGCAAAGTCTCCACAGCCAAGGGCTGGTGTGTGGCTGAGAAGCTGGGCCTCACTGCTGTGGAGCGCTGTGCTCCTGTGTGCCTGTGGCCAGCGGCCCAAACCCGACGTCCTGCAAAGGGCATTTTCTTTACCAGCTGAGCCCTGAGTCCTGAGTCTGAGGTCTCACTTGCCCAGGGGACCCTGAGGAAGCTGAGGATCAGGTTAGAGCACCCTTTCCAGGATGGACAGCATTGCGCCAGCACTGAGGTCATTGTGCAGCTGCCCGGGGACCACAGCTTGTCCTGGGCCCTCTGATCGCCAGGCAACGATCTGCAGGGCTGGCTCCTTCAGAGTCGTGGCAGGGACAGGGCCAGTGGAGAGGGGAGGGGATTGTAGGGGCGGTGGTCAGCTTTCATCTTCTCAGTGGCTTCCTGCGACTCTAAACCCTCTTCAGGAAAAGGACTCCAGAGGCCAAGAAGGAAAGGTGAAAGGGGAGGAAGTGGAGAGAAAAGAGGAAGAAAGAGACTTCCACATTTCAAAGCACACACATCTCTGATTGCGGAGACCCCACGAAGGCAGGCAGCTTACCCGGAAGACAAGCTGGCTCAGCAGCTTGGATCATTTTATTTCACATGCTGAAGGCTTTCACGTCCCTGCAAATAATTATTTTATTTGTAAGTGCAGGACGCATGCAAACATTCCTTGTAAAATGTGGATGAGCCACAAAACTTACTTTGTGTCTGGAGGTGCTGTGGGTGCTCCTGTCCTGGAGTACACAGGTCACCTTCCCCAAGAGGCCACGGGGAGGTGGGCGCAGGATGTGGAGTCTGCCTCCTCCGAAGGCTTCATGCAGCCTGGGTTGGCAGGAGGACAGCAGGCAGGCTGGTAGGTGTCCTCTGTTGTCCCCACACCCCCTGCACAGAACCAGCTCTGTCTGTCCTCACAGATATTCATGTGTTAACCCACTTACTAATTTCCTCACTTGATAATGAATTAACTCATTTGTTCATTCATGAATTAGCCAGTTACTTAAGTCATTCATTCATCCATCCATCCATCCATCCATCCATCCATCCATCCATCCATCCATCCACTGTGGGTTCATTCAGTAGTTGTTTATGGTTGTCTCCTGGGGAAAAAAAAATCTCCAACTGCTGTCCCAGCTCAGTTTTTCTGTTTTGTCTTCTAATTGACAAATAAAAATTGTCTTTATTTATGATATACAATATGATGTCTTGCATGTAAACACTGTGAATGGCTACATCAAGCTAAAACAGTTTTCTTTTGGTATGGTACTGTGGATTGAACCCAAGGCCTTCGTCTTGAGCTACACTCCCCAGCCCTCTTTATTTTGAAACAGAGTCTCTCTGAGTTTCTAAGTTACCCAGGCTCAGCTCAAATAAATGATGTTCCTGCCTCAGCCTCCCAGAGTGCTGAGATTATGGGTGTGTGGCACCCTGTCCAGTTTGCATCAAGCTAATTACCATATGCATTACCTCCCATATCTACTGTTTCAGTGTGGTGAGAAAACTTTAAATCTACTCTTTTACTAATTTTTAAGCACACAGTGTATTGTTATCAACCATGGTCATCATGATATAAATGGATATCTTGAACAATGGATCTCAAGTTTTGTATCCTGTGGCCACCATTTTCCTAATTTGCCCATCCTCCAGCATCTGGCAAATCACGACTTTACTCTCTGGTCCTTTGACTTTCACTTTTTTGGATCCCGCATGTAAATAAGATTATGAGAATTTGTCACTCTGTGTCTGGTTTCTTTCGCTTAGTGTAATGTCCCTCAGGTTCATGAAAGGTGCTATTGCAAATGATACGGTTTTTAGCTCTTTATGGCTGCATAGTATTCCATGGTGTGCATTGCCACACTTTCTTTATCCATGTATCTGTTGAGAGACACTTGGGTTGCTTCCACATCTTGGCTCTTGTGAATCATCCATCCTAGTTTTTAAGGCTGAGAGATGGGATGGTTCTACCTAGGTCAGGGATCTGAACAGGCGGCCACACGATGCCCCCCTCCACTACTGGAGACTGATTCCTGCTGTAGATTTGGGTCGGGGCCTGTGAGCTGGCATCTTTCAGGTGGCCTGACCCTCGGTGTGGGGGTCGCACCCTGGGAATCTCTGCTGCGGAGGGGTTGATGGCTGGAAACTTCCTCTCCCATGGGAGGCTGAGGGCCAGGCCTTGTTTTTCCAGGGAGTTCAAGGAATTGAGAGTTGATCAGATTAGAGCATTCGACCTCCTATTAAGAAAAGATGCTCGTGTTACCAGCAAAGTGACCTTATGCTAACTCGCCAAATTGGTTGGCGTTTGTAACTTGGATGATATCTGGTTAGAGGCAGGCAGTAGCCCAGTGGTTGCTGACTGGACTAACTGGAGACAGTTTCCAGGAGGATCAAGTTCTCTTTTCTTTTCTTTTTTTTCCTTGCATTTTTTTCTCCCTCTCCCCCTCCCTCCCTCCTTCATTTCTTCCCTCTCTTCCTCCCTTCCTCCTTTCCTTCCCTCCCTTTCCTCCCTTTCTCTCCCTCCTCCTCCTCTCTCCCTCCCTCCTTTTCTCTTTCTCTCTTCTCCTCCCTCTCCCCCTTCCCTCCCTCTCCCTCTCCTTCCTCTCTCCCTCTCTTTCTCTCTCTCTCTCCCTGAAATACTGAGGAAGGAAACTAGGACCTTACTCATGCCATGCAAGTGCTCTATCACTGACATTCTTTGTCTTTTAAAAAAATTATCTGCTTTTGAGACACAGTCTCTCTGAGTTGCCCAGGCTGACCTCAAACTTGCCAACCTCCTGCCTCAGCTTCCTTAATCGCTGGGATCACAGGTGAGAGCCAGTACCCCTTGCACAAAGGCCACTTTCTTCTGACCTAGGTAGACCCTCCTAGGCATTTATGCCATAATAATAAACGACAGTGACCACAGCAGTTTACTACAGGCATGTGTAACAACATGGCATTGAAGAAAGAGACACGATGTCCACACCCAGACACTGAGTTTAGATGAATAAACGATTTTTCATCCAGCAGAGAGGTGGGAGGACCAGGGCAGCTTGACTAGTGAGCGCTGGGGTCTGGAGGCTCCGGTTTGTCCTGTGGAAGGACGAGTGTAGACAGCGTGCAGGAGAGCTGGGAAGGCTCACTCTGAAAGGCCCTCAGCTCCCTACTGGGAGCCGCCAGAAGCGGTGACTATTCTTCCTGTTCCATCAGCTCACTTGAGCAACGCATTTAAAAATTGTACAGGGCCGGGGATTTAGCTCAGTGGTTTCACCACCTGCTGTGCAAGCGCAAGGACCTGAGTTTGATTCCTGGTACCAAAAAAAAATTGTACAGTATGCGCATCCTTTAATCCCACAACTCCACTTTTAAGAATCATCTTCAGGAAATACTCCTAGAAGAAAACAAAGGATCCCATACAATGATGTTTATCACAGCTTTATTTTTGCCTTTTTAGTATGGCGTACTTAAAAATGTACCACAGTAGTCTGGACAGAAAAATGGACCTCCACAGACAGAACTTCCATCTCCCATATCTCTCACTTCCTGGGTGCCCACCCCTCCCCTGGATTATTTGAAGCAAATTCCTGCTATCATGTTATTTCACCTATCAGTAATTCAGAATGGATCTCTGAAAGATGAGGACTTCTTAAGAAATCATATGCACAATAGCTTTATCTCACTTTAAAATGAACAGAAACTTCTTAATATTGTTAAATTTTGTCAATATTCAAATATCCTGCATATCTTATAATCTTTATTTTCTCTTTTAAACTATGTCATTGTTAGAACCAGTTAAGGTCTATTTATTGCATTTGGTTGACTTGGCTCATTTGGTTTTTTTTTTTCCTTTTGGTACTGAGGATTGAACCCAGAAACTTCCCACTGAGCTATGTGTGTGCCCAGCCCTTTTAAAAATTTTTTATTCTCTTTTTTTTTTTGGTACCAGTGATCAAACTCAGGTCCTTGTGCTTATGAGGCAGGTGGCAGAAACACTGAGCTAAATCCCTGCCCCTAAAAATTTTTTATTTTGAGACAAGGTCTTGATAAATTCCTAAATTGCCCAAGTAAGACTTGAATTTGTGGTTCTCCTGCCTCAGCCTCCCAGAGTGTTGGGATTACAGGTATGCATCCCTGTACCTGGCGGCACATTGCTTTTAAATTCAAGTTTCCCACTCAAATCTTCTTTTTCTCTTGGAATTTGTTGAAGGAACTGGGTTCCATTCCAAACACCACTGAATTTCCCACAGGCTACATTGTCATGCTGCTCGGCATCTTGTATGTACTATGACTTTGTCACGCTATTTCCACAAACCATTAGAGCGATTGCAGATATCTTGAATTAGAATTTGTGATCATGTCCACTTCAAAATTATTAACCCTCTGCTTGTTATTTAATAAGTAAATAAAGACACATGTATTGGCACAAATTTGTATTTTATTAAAAAATTTGAGTTAGCACAGAATAATTTACACATTTATGGAGTACTGTGTGATGCTTTGATACGTGTGTACATGAGGTAATTAGCATATACATCACCTCAAATATTTATTATTTGTGGGGAGAATATTCAAAATCCAGACTTGCAGCTATTTAGAAGTATGCAAAGCATTATCGTTGACCATAGAAGGAATGGGGAAAGAAAATGTGGTATATATGCATAGTGGAATACTATTTAGCTACAAAAAGAACTACCACTCACAATAACATGGGTGGGTCGGTCTATCTGGAAGACATTATGTTGAATAAAATAAGCCCGACACAGTCAAGTACCATGTGATTTCATTCATATGTGGAGTTTAAAACAGTTGATCTCATAGAAGCAGAGAATAGAGCAGTGGTTAACAGTGACCGGAAAGGGCAAGGAGATAGAGGGGAGAGGCCAAGCCGAACAGGTGCAAATTTATTTGTATAAAATACTTTGATCCCAGAACTCTGGGAGGCTGAGGCAGGAGAATCTCAAGTTTGAGCCTGGCCTGGGTAACTTAGAGACTTGGTGAGACTCGGTCTCAGAGTAAAAACATAAAGGATTGGGGACATACCTCAGTGCGGAGGCCCTGGGTTCATTCCTCAGGACCATACAATGTTTTGATAGCTATATTTTAACAGTTTGTAGCCTATGCATTTCATTTCTTTATTCTGAGAGGTGTCCAAACCTTTCAGATCGTTAGCGAGGCCAATCTTCTGATGTGGATCAGTTTCTCCCACTTATCTTATAATAAGACTTTTATTAGGGCTGCAAAATGGTTATATTCTAATTCTATCACTCCTTTTACATTCATTAGCTAGGTTGCTCCTATAAGAGGAAGTTTCCCATCATCAACTATTTGGTTACCTTGATTTTTAAGGATTAAAATAATGTCCTTTTATTGTAAAATAATAGTAAATTCCTGTGCATTTATAAGAAATAGTATAGAGAGTTACTGGATTCTTTGTATCTAGTTTCTCTCAATGGTAACACCTTGCAAGAGGAAGCACAGTGTCAGAGTTAGGTTATAGACTCAGAGAAGTCAACATATCTCCACAGGGCATCTTGTGTTGCCTTTTTTTTTTTTTTTTGGTACTGGGGATCAAACTTGGGACCTTGCGCTTCAAACTTGGGACCTTGCGCTTGCGATGCAGGCGGCGGAACCACTGAGCTACATCCTCGGCCCTTTGTGTTGCCTTTTTAGAGCCACACTCTTTCCCTCTACCTTCTGCCTTCTTAACTCCTGGCAGCCATTAATCTGCTCTTCATTTCTACAATTTTGTCATTTCAAGAATGTTGTGTAAATGGAATCCTACAGTATGAACTTTTGGAACTGGCATTTTAAAGGCAGCATAATTCTCCGGAGATTCATCTGGGTTGTTGCGCCGTTTTGCTGAGTAGGACTCTGTAATACAGATGTAGCACAGTTTGTCTAGTGATTCATCTATTGAAGGACATCTGGCTTTTTCCAGTTTGGGGCTCTTATACACAACCTCACACATTTATGTACAGGTTTTTTTTTTTTTTTTGTGTGTGTGTGTGTGTGTGAATTTAAGACTTTAATCCTCTGAGATAAGTGCCCAGAAAGGAAATAAGGGTTGTATGGTAATTTTATATTTCATTATTTAGCTTTTTAAGAAATTTCCAAGTGGTCTACTGGATTCCTTTTCTCCAACAGAGTAGGTTGATCCAGTTTCTCTGCATCTTCACAATATTTGGTGTTTATCACTCAAAAGACATTCTGACACATGTGTAACATTATTCACTGTGTTTTTTATTTGCATTTCCCTAGTGGATAATGATGGTCAACATCTTTTCTTATGTTTACTTACCATCTAAGTTCCTCTTTGGTGAAAGATCTCTTCATGTTTGTTATTGTTTGTGTCTAGATGTCCTCCCAAAGCCTCATGCAGTTATAGTTGGGACTTTTCAGAGGTGTCTGAACCTAGAGTGTGTGAGACTGGGATTGATTCATGGTGCAATGCTCGGATCAAAGGCACTAGGGTTACAGATGTGCGTGTGACCCACCCTAAGTAGTCTCAGTAAGAGATAAGGGGTAGAAAGAGCTGTGGTTGTCCTTGGTTGTTGCTTTGCTACCTTATGTCTACCATGAACTGTTCTCCTCTGCCATGCCACCCTGCCTTGAAGCCAGCTGAATAGGGATTTAAACCTCTACAAGCTGTGAGCTAAATAAACCGTTCCTCCTTTAACTCTGGGTGTCTGGTATTTTGTCTCAGTGACAAGAAAAGTAACTAAGACAGTGTTTTTTGCCCATTTTCTAATTGGATTGTTGTGTAAATTTTTTCCTTTCTAATTTTTATTAATATATATTTGCCATACATAAGGATTATGTTTCTTGTGAGCAATTGGTACATGTACATAATACATCTTTATTCTTTTTTTTAATCCCTTTCCCCTTCTCTCCCTCCTCTTCCCCCCATCTCTCGATCCCTTTTCCATTTGAGTAAGATCTATCTCCCTACTTCCTGTTATCTATCTTTTATTTTTCTCTTTATTTATATTTTTGGTTTCTTCTGTAAGAGGAACCATGCAATATTTAACCTTCTGCATCTGATTTATTTCATTTAACATTTTGGTCTCAAGGTGCATCCATTTTCCTATAAATAACCCCAGTTTATTCTTCTTTATGGCTGAGCAGTACTCCATTCTTTGTAAATATATTTTCTTTATCCAGTCATCTTTGGATGGGCATACAGGCTGCTGCCAAGATTTAGCTATTATGAATTGTTCTTTCTAGTCTAGATGCTGGCTCTTTGTCAGATACATGATTGCAAATATTTGCTTAGTTTGCAGCTTGCTTTTCATCCTCTTAACATGGTCATTTGCAGAGCAAAATTTTTAAATTTTCATAAAGTACACTTATCAATTTTTTCTGTTGTTGGATCCTGCTTTTGGTACCAAGTCTAGGGACTCTTTGCCTTGTTCTATATTTTGAAGATTTGCCCTTATGTTTTCTTTTCTTTCTCTCTTTCTTTCCTTCCTTCTTTTCTCTTTCTTTCCTTCCTTCTTTTCTTTCTTTCTGTCTGTCTTTCTTTCTGTCTTCCTTCCTTCCTTCCTTCCTTCCTTCCTTCCTTCCTTCCTTCCTTCCTTCCTTCCTTCCTCTCTTTCTTTCTCTCTCTCTCTTCCTCCCTCCCTCCCTCTCCTTTTCTTTTCTTTCTGTACCAGGGATCAAACTCAGGACATCGCGCTTGCCAGGCAGACGCTGTGCCACTGAGCTAAATCCCCAGTCATGCTCTTGTGTTTTCTACTGAGACTTTTATATTTAAATCTGTGATCACTTTGCAGCAATTTTAAAAATAAAGTGCATGGCTTAGATCAAGGTTCTTTTTTTTTTGGGTCTGTGGAGGTACAATTGCTTCAACACCATGACTGAAAAGCCTGTGTCTTTTCTTCTTTAAATTGCCTTTGTGCCTTGTCAAACATTGACTGAGGCGTTTTGTGTGGCTGTCTATTTCTGGGTTATTTGTTTGGCTGCCTTGGTCTGCATGCTGAGATCTCTCCACCGGCACCTCATGGTCTCGAGTACTGCAGTTACATACTAAGTTTTAACACCGGATAAACTTAACCCTTCCATTTTATTCCTCTTTTCCCAAGAGAATCTATGCTAGTTATTTGCTTCTCAAGTACATTTTAGAATAGTATCATTTGTACATATGGGGAAAAGCTTTTCTGATAGGAATTCTAATAAACGTCTATATCAATTTGAAGAGAAATGACTTCTTTTCTATACTGAATCTTCTAATCTATTTACATAATATCTCTCCCCATTTATATAGATCCTGTTTGATTTCTTTTGTCAGCATTGTGTGGTTGTTTGGACAACTTTTGTACATGTTTTATTAGCTTTACACTTTAGTGTTTCGTTTTTTAGCATTTATATATGTATATATTCACGTGTTCACACCTTGTATATAGACATAAAACTTACTTTTGTATGCTTATACTGTATCATGCAACTGTGTTGAATTTGCTTGTTAGTTGGAGAATTTTTTGGATCTTCTACATAGGTAGTTATGCTGCCTTCACATGTAGTTCTTTTTATATGTTGTTGAATTCTATTTGCTAATATTTGTGAAGGATTTTTGCATTTGTCTTCCTTCCCTCCTTTTAAATCTTTCTTCTTTTTTTTCATAATAATCTGGTTTTGGTATTAGAGTAATACTAGCTTCATAATATGAGTTGTAAATTTTATTTCAGTGACATCATCTGGGCCTAGAAATGTCCTCTTTAAAAGTTTAAAAAGTATAAATTCAAGTTTCTCAACCACTATAGGACAATTCACATTATCTTTTTCATACTAGTTGAATTGTGGTAGCTTGTGTTTTTTGGAGAATTGGTCCATTTTGTTTCAGTTGTCAAATTTGTATGTATAGAGTTTTTCATTGTATTACCATATCATCTTTTTGATATCTGCAGTTTGTAATGATGTCTTCTGTTTCATTTCATGATATTGAAATTTGTGTTTTCTCTTTTTTATTTGGTCAGTTTTGCCAGAAATTTGTCAATTTTATTGACAATTCCCAAGAGTGAATTCTTTGTTTTATTGATTTTTCTCTTTTCAATTTAATTTATTTATGCTCCTTATTATTTCTTTTCTTCCACTGACTTTGTGTTTATTTTGCTTTCCTTGCTTATGTTTTTGAAGTGGAGTCTTTTCTCTTTTTATCTATGCACTTGCTAGTGTAAATTTCTTTCAGCACTGTGTCAGCTGTCTTCCACAACTTTCAATATATTGTATTTTCATTTTAATTCATTCAATATAGTTTTGTTTTTATTTCTCTTGAGATTTTCTTCTTAGGTCATGGTTATTTAGAAGTATGTACTTGAGTTTCCAAGTGTTTGTAGATTCTTCTGTTATCCTTCTGTTATTGACTTTTATTTGATTCAATTGCAGTTGGAGAACACATTGTATGATTTGAGTTCTTTCATGCTTTAGAGGTTTGTTTTATGGACCAAGATATAATCTATTTTTGTATATATTCCATAGGCAGTTGAAAAAATGTATATTCTTACCTTGTCAGGCGGATTGTTTTATAAATGTCAATTAATTATTGTTGGTTAATAGTGTTATTAAATTCTTTTGTATCTTTGATGACTTTTTATCAAGCTGCTGAGTGAGGGGACTTAAAGTACCCAAATATAACTGTGGATCTATCTTTTTATCTTTTCAATTCTGTCAGTTTTTGCTTGTCATATTATTCAGCTGTTTTGTTTGGCTTACACACATTTATTATTATACATTGTCTTTCTTTTTATATGGTAATTTTCTGTGCTCTGAAGTCTATTTTATCTAACATTAATAAATAAGTACTGCTTTCCCTTGATAATGTTTGTGTGGTGTATCTTTTCCATTCATTTGCTTGCAATCTATCCATTTGTTACCTGTCAGTGAGTTTCTTTTAGACACCATATAGTTGAGCCATGGTTTTGAATCCATCTCTGCTATGTCTTTTAATTGGTACAGTTTAAACATTTACATTTAATATAATTATTAACATGTTAGAGATTAACTCTGCTATTGTTTTTGTTTTCTTTCTATAATTTGTTTCCCATCTCTTGATAGTTTTTTGGAATATTTTTTAGAATTCTGTTTTTTATTGATCTGTACTGCTTTTGATTGTATATTTTTGTATAATTTTCTAGTGGTTACTCTAGATATTACATTATTTTTACATAATTTGTCAGAGTTCTGGTGTTGTGATTTCACAAATTTGAATGAAGAACAACATTGTATCTATTTAAGTACCATTATTTTCTCTACTTTCAGTGTCATTGTCTTATTTTCTCTACATATATTTAGAACCACATGAAAATGTATAATTTATTTCAACCATCAAACATAATTTAGATTACTCAAGAGAAAATGATCCTGTTGTATTTACCACATTTGTGCTTATTGTTTTCTTTCCTCCTTTCTAATGTTCCAAGTTTTTTTTCCTAACAGCCTTTCTATTAGGAATTCCTTTAGAGATTATTTTAGAGTAAGTCTGTTATGTACAAATTCTCTGTTTTCATTAATTGGAGATGTCTTAATTTCTCTTTAATTATGGAAGGAGAGTTTGGCTGGGTATAGCATTCTGGGTAGGCAGTTTTTTCAACACTGGCAACACACTGTGCTACTTCCCATGGCCTCCATAAATAAGAAATCTACTGTTATTCTAATTGCTTTTCTTTGTTTTTAAGATTCTGTTTTTGGTTTTCAGAAGCTTAATAATGATACGTCCTGGTATGAATTTTTTTTGTATTTGTCCTGTTTGGATAAACTCAGTTCCCTAAATCTGTAGGTTTATATTTCTTGCCCAATCTGAGACATTTTCAGTGTTTTCTTGAGTACTTTTCATTCCCAGCCTCTTTCTTCTCTCATGACAAGACTCTGATGAAACAAATGTTACACCTTTTACTTCAAAAATAGTCCCACAGTTCCCTGAGTCTGTGTCATGTTTTAGTCTATTTTCTCTCTCTCTTGTTGTAATTGGATTGTTTCTATTGTTCTCTCTTCTAGCTCACTGATTATTTTCTCTGTCCTCTTCATTCTGCTCTTAAGTCCATCCACTGAGGGCTTTTTTCGTTTTTGTATTTTTGAGCTCTAAAATTTGTATTTGATTTTTCTTTACATTTTTGATTTCTTTGTCGAGAATTCTCCTCCATTTTTTCAAAGGTGTTTGTAATTGCTCCCTGAAGCATTTTAATGATGCTTGCCTTAAATACTTTCTTGGACTAGTCTATCACCTCTGTCATATTGGTGTTGAAATATGGTTGTCTTTTAAAATCCACCTTGCAACCTTACTTTTTAATGGTATGATAAGTGGTTTTTAAAAAATTGAAACCTGGGACCTTGTTTTATATTATAGATCTATGTAAGCTGTGTGTGTCCCTTTTCTCTGACATTGCTCCAGTAGGGGATGAGAGAGACTGCTTATCAGTTTTCCTCATGCATTTTACTCTCTTATTTGGTGTACACAAATTTGGGATTAGTTCTTCCTGTTATTGGATTAACCCTTTTCTCATTACCACCGTATCCTTCTCTGCATCTGGTAACGGTCTTTTTTTTCTGAAGTCAATTTTATCTCAAAAGAATGTCATCAACCTCCAGGTTCCCCACTCAGCCTCTGCTGGCACCTCAGGAAGAAGACCTCAGTGCTTGCACCACTGACGCTGTGGGAGCCCAGGGGGATGGAGTCTCTGAACCTGACCTTCCCTGACATCACCAAGGCAGGAATGTTGTGCTTCTTGTTACAGCCTCCTGAGGGTGGATGTCTAGACTTTCCACCTGACTTTTGCTGGTGTGGGTGTGGGTTGGGCCATGGTTATTTCCCTATGGTGTTTGGCTAGAGTAGAGTCATTATTGTCTAAAAATGTTCTGTTTTACTAGGCTGCCCTTTTGCTGCTCCTTTGGCTAGAGAGAAAAGGATTTTGTTGGGATCTGTTCTGTCTATGCCCATTGTAGGTTTCTTTAGTCTTAAGCCTGGCATATGTGAAGTAGAAAGAGACTCCCAGGAACTCATCACCATGTCACCCCTTGGACATCTGTGCCCCTAGCCAGTCTGCCACGTGCCTCCAGCTTTCAGAGAATTCTTATGTTCGTTTGATAAACACATCCAGGAATTTTAGTTGTACTCAACACAAAGAACAGGGAAAAGTATTGTCTATTCCATCTTCCCAGAGGGGACTAAGTTTTTGTTTTATAATTGTGTAAAATATTTTATGGGCTCAAAGTAAAATCTATAACACAAGTTATATTAAGAGAAATCTAGCTTTTACCCCTTTGTTCTCTACTGTTCTCTCCTTCTGCATCAATAGTTAATTATTTTTAAAGTTGTGGTTTATTTTTTAAATTTTAAAAATAAGTATCTACACTGTCTGTTTGCATCTCTTAATTTCTTAGATCGGTGATATTATATAAACTTACTTTTTTGCTGCCTTGCTCTTTACTTAATATATCTTGGAGGTAACTTCCTCTGAGCAGGCAGAGCTCTTCCTCCTCCACTTTGTTTTTCTTCCTCTGCCTCTTCTTTCTCCTCCTCTTCTGTGATACTGGGGACTGAACCCAGGGTCTTTGCCAAAACAACAAACAAACAAGCAAGCAAACAAAAACAAAACCACAACATTCCCCAGCCCCCATTTTTTTTGAGACAGGTTCTTGTTAAGTTGTACTTTCAAAGCCATGTAGTAATCCACTTTTTGAGATGTGGATCACTTACTTGTTTGTTCAACTAGTTTATTATTGAAAGACACTTAGGTTGTTTCTAGTCTTTTGCTTGTAGAAATAACACTTCAATGAAGAGGATTTAACTTATTAAGTTTTGCATGTTTTGCTATATTTTGTTATCACCTTAGAATTAGGCTTACTGGGTCAGACATAAATGTATACATAAATTTACCAGACATTATTTTTAACATAAAAACTGGAAAGTACTCAAATATTAAATATTAAGTTAAAATGATAGTTAAAAGCAGATGGGCATAAGAGCCAGTGGAATTTAAGTTTTTTCTTTGGTTTTTTTCTTAATTCTGGAGATTGAACCCAAGTCTTTCAACTGAGCTACATCTCTGACTCTTTTTATTTTGTTTTTAAAATTGTGAGACAAGAGGGTCTCACTAGGTTGCTAAATTTTCCAGGTGGGGCTCAAACTTGGAATCTTTCTGCCTCAGTCTTTCAGAGTGCTGGGATCACAGGTGTGCACCACCACACACAGCTGGAATTTAATTTTTTTGCTGTGAACAGGAGGGAAAGGGCTAGAGACCCCTGGATCTCTTATGAAATGGGGAGCTCTGGGAATCTTTTTCTTCCCCTTAAATTCTTTTATTGGTACCTTTTAGGTATACAACACATTTACATTTCTCATTGGGAACTTGTACCTTTACATGATGTATCTTGGTTCTTATTTTTTCCCCATCCCCCTGCCCTCCATTCACCCCCTCCACCTTTCCGTATTTACAAATACTTTGTTTCCATTTTTCATAATTTTTCCTTTCCCTTCTTTCCTTTCCCCTACCCCTCCCACTTCCCCTACCTCTTTGGACCTTTTCTTCCTATTTCACATTATCAGTTATTCATTTTAATCATTGGTATATTTTAGGTCTACAATATAATGACATTCATCATTGGAAATTTTCACCTTTACATAATCTCTCTTGGTTCTTATTTTTCCCCCTTCCCCTGCCCTCCCTTCAACCCCACTATCCCTCCCTATTTACAAAGACTTTGTTTCCATTTTTTCATTTTCTCATATTAATTCCATTCCCTTCTTTCCTTTCCCCTACCCCTCCCACTTCCTCTTTCCTTTTGCCCCTTTTCTTCCTATTTCACATTATCTATTATACCTTTTAGTCTTTATTTACACTTTCAGTTTGTCACACTAGAGAAACTATTCAGTATTTACATGTGTGTCCTATTTGTTTCACTCAAGAGTATTGCCTCAATGTGCATCCATTTAGCTATAAATGTCTCTAATTTCTCATTTTTTATGGCTGAGTAGTACTCCATTTTATAAAAAACCCCACATTTTCTTTATCCAGTCTCCAATTGATGGGCATTTGGGCTGCTTCCAAGTTTTAGCTATTACAAATTGTGCTGCTATGAACATGGGTGCACATATATCACTGTGGTACGATTCTTTTAATTCTTTGGGGAAGATACCTAGCAGGGGAATAGCTGGGTCAAATGGGACTTCCAGTCCTAGTTCTTTGAGGTATCTCCATACTGATTTCCACAGAGGTTGCACCAGTCTACACTCAGCTCTGGGAATGTTTAAGAACATTAGCAGAAAAGTTTCCTGTCTACAAGCAAGAAAAAAACCCAGGTTAATTAATAAGTAGTACATATAGTATGATCCCATTTTGTAAAAACACAAAAAGTCTGTGTGTAATGAAAGGACAAATTTACTAATTCTCTACTCAAATGTGTAAGAAACAGTTGCTTCATTTTACAAACTGATTTGTTTTCCACAAGCCCCATGGGTACAAAATCTCTAAATTTTAGTACAATTTGAAGAAGATTACAGGGCAGGCTCTTGAATCTCCTCATTCTAGTCCTTTTCAAGATGGCGACTCAGGAAATGGGGTGAGGAGTTCACAGGACATGGTGACAAAGGGAGAAAAATGGAACCTCAGAATCCTCCTTGTTCTCTGGGGCAGAGTGACTGGCTAAAATGCCCCACCAGAGGACTCCAAACATGAGTGTCCCTTCCAGGATTGGCTGACATCTACCACAACTTAGTGTTCACTAATATTTCTAGTTCCTTTCTTCTAGCCACATGGTAGCACTATGCATCTCCCCCTTGTGGTGTTAGGCAATGTGACATACGTTGGCCATAAATATGAGCTGACATGATGACTGACACTTTTGTGGAAGCTTTTGTGTGCCCACAATTCTCCTGCCATGGTGACCAGTTGAGACATAGATGGGGTTTATGCCTGTGTCCCTGAGTGAGAACAACAGAGGGTAGAGCCTCCAGCCACTCTCAGTGGGAATGATAGACAGATCTTTGTTGTTTTGACCCTCTTGGATTTGGGTTTTTTTCACTGTAGCCTAACGAAGACTAGACATTTTTGATCTGAACTTACTGGTGGGGCGGGGACCATCAATATTCTTTGGCTGATCTGCTCTTGTTTTTTGTTTTATAATGTATTTTTGTTTTTAACGGACACATAGAAATAGCGTGTATTTATGTGGTACAGTGTGACATTTCAATACATGTATGTAATGTGTAATGACCAGACTGGGATACTTGATATAACTGTCACCTCAGACATTTGTCATTTCTTTGTGTTGGGAGCATTCAAAGTCCCCTCTTTTGAAATGTTCAGTTTCTCTGGTTGTGTTTTGTTTCTGTTGGTGCCCACATAATATATTGTGCCCTTAATGTGCTACCACTGGATCTTGGATTTTGGTCCTTGTCACAAACATCTCCATGAAGGTCTCTGGAATTCAGCTTGGCCACCTTTCTGTCCTTTGTCAGGAACTGTTTTGCTCTCTCAAGCCATGTGAGAACTGAGTGTGGTTTGGGAAAACAAAATTCTCATCCATGTCAGCCTACCCATAAGGTGCCACTGAGTTTGCACGGGTGTGGCGCCACCTGTAGGTCTGTGGGACAAGCCCATGAGGCTGTTTCCAGTTCCTAGGAAGAAAACACAAGCCTCCCTGAGTCCTCAGGCGTGGCTTGTGTGTTTCCCATTCTGGGTCAAGTGTGGAGAGGAGCAAATAGAACATGTAGATCACCTTTGTTCTCCTTCCTTTGGGTCTCTTTTCCTTCCCACAGTCCTTAAGGCCAGAAATGAGTTTTGTCTTCTCCAGTTTCCTTCTTGGATACAACTGTATGCTCTAGATTTATTAAAAGGAATTTAGAACTTTTTCCAAAAGTTCTAAAAAAGAATTCTAGAAAGAATTTATATTCTTTTCTCACACGTCCTGAAATCAAATATGCTGACTTTAAAAACATGGAAGTCACTGCTGAGCGCTATTGTGATGCAAAAGTCCCCCAACTTTCTGGGATCCCTCTACTTTCAATGTCCCAGTAGTCTTTTGAAATAGCATTCTTAGGCCAAACAAACAACAAACAAACTAAGCAAACACGCAGCAGTTCATCAGATAGCTACCATGGGTGAAAACAACTTAAAGAAGGAAGTTTGTGTGCTGTATACCAGATGTTGCTATGTTTCTCTTAAAAATTTAAAACTTCCTGTTGTATCCTTGAGCTCACCATGGTACCCCAGGACCCTGCACATGTTTTGAGGACCAGTTCTAGTGGGGTCTGTCCACCTCTTAAAACATCAATCTCCATGCTGCATAAGTCATGGCTTATAGAGAATGGAAATGTATTGAAAGTAATTTTAAAAATATCATCTCTGTTAAATCTACCTAGTAAAAAGACTGGAATTAGGGATTATTTAAATTTTCTTCCTTTGGTGTATTATCTAGAGTTTCTGCCAATAGTGTGTACTATTTTTGCAATAAGAACAAAAGCAAAAATAGATATTGAGAATGTGGAAATGAGACTTTTTGCATCTCTCTGTGGGATGACTTGAGGTGAATCAGCCTAAATGCACAGAGTGAGGTCTGGACCCTTGGAATATCTGTCCCTGTACCTGCCCCTGTACTGATATTCTCTACCCATGGAATGGACCTCTCCGGTGTCCCATGCAGATGTTGAGGTAGAAGACAGCTGGAAGGAACAGCAATTAGCATCTTCCAGGATGTCATCTGAGACCAGGGCTGAGCAATTAGTCTCACCCTGGAAAGGTGAGCAGCTTGGCCTGCATAGGCCCTGTGGACTTGGGAGCTGTGGGGGATGCTTCACTTGCTTCATGGTCCAGGGTGAATCTCTTCAGAAAGAGCTGCATGCCAGGGAATGGCTCATTCAATTAGGATGGGAAAAATATGTGTAGAGATAATTCAGAAACACATACAATAAAGGTATGTGATACAAAGTTATGTTTCTTCATTTCCCTGACTGATTAGGAAACATTAAAAGTCATAAACAGTGTTGGCAGGCCTGTGATGAACTGGGTGCCTGCACTTTGTGGATGGGATTGTATATTGGCCCAAAGTTTCCAAAAATGTGCTTTAGAAATAGTTATAAATACATTTTGATGTGTTTATCAGCTTTGACCCAGGATATCCGCTTCAAAAATGTAACAGAATAATATAATTAAAAACACAGAAGGGGCTAGCAATGTAGCACAGTGGTAAAGCTTGCTTAGCATGCATGAAGCCTTGGGTTTGATCTTTAGCACTGGAAAAATAAAAGATGCTAGTTGAAATATTGTTTAATACACTAAAATACTGCAAACAACTTGCATGGTAAATAAGGGAGCCATTAAGAAAAAATAACTGGGTCTGGTAGTGCAGGCTTTTAATCCCAGTTCTCTGGGAGGCTGAGGTAGGAGAATTACAAATTCAACCACAGCCTGGGCAATTTAGTCACTTAGTGAGGCTCTGTTTCAAAACAAAATAAAAAATGAGCCATGGATGCAGGTTAGTGTGAAGATTTTGGATTCAATCCCCAATTCTCCAAAACAAAAGTGATATAGTCATTAAAATAATACTTATTAAGTTGTGTTGACTTTAGAAACACTTATGGTATTATGTTGTAGAATAAAGAAGATAGAAAGCTCCATCTCATGCAGGATATGAATAATGTTAGAATTTTCTAGAGAAAACTGAAAGGCAATGTAAAAAATATCAATATTATTTATCTACATTTTAATTTTATTTTTAAAAAATTATGGATTAATTTTAATGTTTTCATTTTTTGGTGTTAACTTATAAAGTAACAAAACAGAATGGTTTCATTCATTCATTCACTCAATCAGAAGGCATTTCAGAAGGGCCGTCTGTGTGGCTGATATTGTGGTAGTTGTAAGAGATACAGTGGAAGTAAAATAGACACAGGGTCTACTTCCCAAAGCTTATGGCTGGGGAGATTGGTGAGATGGAGTCTCCCAGCAGTGACTACACACACTGGCTGGAGTGTGTAATCAAGTGCTGATGTTAAGTGCGGGAGCCATGAGGTCATTGAGGTAGGGTGGATTAAGTAGACTGGAACATTAGGAGGCTCCCTGAGGGATGACATGAGCTGGGTGGTGAGGATCATGGGAAAAGTGTGAGAGAAAGCAGCTCCAGGCAGGGAACAGCCTCACAGGCTAGTTTTCTTCTGGGCTGGCTTTGCCTCTTGCCTGATGGTGAGATTCTTAAGGACAGGGTCTGGTGTTGGCTTCCCCTGTGCAGGGCTAGATGAGGCTCCTAGGTGATAGCTCCAGAAGAAGACATCTAAGGATTGGCTCCATCCATGAATTAGTCACATTCCCATTACTGGTACAAAATACCTGATGCCTGCAACTTAAAGAGAAGAGGTGTTTTTTGGCTCATGATTTCAGAGGGTTCAGTCCATGGTCAGCTGGCTCCAAGGCAGAAAGTGCCTGGTGGAAAAAGTTGATGGAGGAAAGATGCTCAACCCATGGCATCCAGGAAGCAGAGAAAGCAGCAAGAGCCAGAGAGAAGGGAGGAGTTGAAGACAAAAATACACAGTTCTGAGTCACACCCCAGTGACCTATCTCCTCCAACCAGCCTCCACCTCCTAACAGCACATTAAGCTATGAACTGATCGATGGATTGATCAATCCACTGATGAATATAGTAAGTAGAAGTCCTCCGTGCTCCAATCACTGTCCAAAAGCCCCGCTTCTGACATATGAAACTTTGGGGGGACATTTTAGATCTAAACCATAGCTATTAGGACACATTTATTCATTTGCTGAGCAGCTGCTACTGCAGAGTCTACAGAGGGTAGAGCCAGAAGAGGGAATGAAGCTGGCTCCTGGGAGCTCTAGTTCAGGTGGAGGCTACCATGAGGCTGTGCAAATTACCAGGACCTGGAAAGTTGTGCATTGAGCAGAGAGTGAGGCCCCCTGTAGGGATGATGAGATTGTGTCAGGAGATCTGTGGCTATGGCTTCTGGGCTGGACTTGGCAGTGACTTGCAAGAAGGTCCAGCAGAAGAGCAGCCTAAAATGGGACTGTTTTCCTCCCCCATCAGGTGGAAAAGGGGCCTGGCATCCCCCGTTCCCACTGGGCTCCCACCCCGAAGGACATTGCCCCTCTTGCCACAAGGGCATTGTCTTTCTCCTGCCACACTGCCTGGCCCTGGCCCTGACCCTGAGGACTCTGTTCTTTGGCCCACGATGTCCGTCCATGACCTGCATTGTCTGGGGACAACATCTGCTCACCCGGGTGGGTTATTATTAGCCTGCAATGGAGTGAAAGGCCCTGAATGGGGGGTGCTGAGCCCCTGCCTGACACCGTGGCTGAGGCAGGAAGGAAATGATTCATTATGGCTACAAGGTGCACTCTAATTTCATAGAACAAAATAAATGACAGTCATATTTTGGGCACCACCAGGAGCAGATAGCATTGTTTGCTGACTGCCTCTCACCAAGGCTGCAAGGAGAATTCAAGCGGCCTTTGTGTTGGGAGATGTGGGCTGGGGTACCCAGGAGGTAGCAGGTGCTGTGACCCTGGTGGGTGAGTGAGGTTGTTTCTGCAGTGGCCAAGTAGCCCTGGGACCCCCTTCCTCCAATCCCATTTCTGCTGACTGGGTTCCACATATCCACCCTGCCAGTGGCTTCTTCAAAGTGTTCAGTCCAGTCCCAGTTTGAGGCTGTCCTCCAAAAGCCTGTACCACCCAGCACCCATTCTCTGCTCTTCCAGCTCTGTGTCTGCTGTTCTCCCTCCCTGCGTGCTCTGGGCTTCCTGCCAGCCTCCTAGCCCTGCCTGAGCTTTGGCGGGGCACTCTGAGGCCATGTGTGAACAGCTTTAGATGAGACTTTTTTGACCATAAAGGTGGCCCCAAGTTCAAGTCAGCTCACCTTCCCTTAGTGAAGAATTCCCTGAAGAAATGAGCCCTGTGGCAGTACAGAAGTCAGAGTTTGATCACTCTGGGGTAGGGCTGGCTACATGATTTGTAGCACCCAGTGCTAAGTGAAGAAGTGAAGAAGCTGAGTAGGAGGATCACAGGTTTGAGCCCAGCCTCAGCAATGTAGCCACTTAATGAGACCCTGTGTCAAAATAAAAAATAAAAAGGGCTGGGGATGTAGCTCAGCGTTAAGGGCCTGGGTTCAATCCTCAGTGCTGAAAAAAAAAAAGGATTTTCAAGTCATGGCAGCAGAGCATTAAACCCAGAGCAGGGCCCTTTGGAGTGTGGGTCCTGAGCAGGCAGAGCATGTCACCAGTCATGGGTGCATAAAGCTGGCCTGCTGGAAGGCCAGAAAGAAGACGCCCCCTGGTGACTGCACTGGGTTCTCTACGAGCTGGCAACAGTGCCGATTGGTGCTGGGTGGATCCGGTGCCGCTCCACTGCAGGCTCTGCCTCTCTCCTGGGCCCTTCATCCTGTCACTCAGCTGTGGTCCTAGGTTGTCACTGAGCTCAGGGAGCTGTCGTACTCAACGTCACCTTGCTGCTCCCTCCCTACCCAGTCAGCGGGCCTGGCTGGGTGCCTTAGGAGGCCAGCACCCCCTACCTAAAAGGCCGTCCTAACCTCTGCACTAAATTAAAGCCATTTCATTCATTACAAACCATTTGCAGTCTCTGCCTGTGACCAAAGTGCTCCATGACTCCTCATCCAAATGCCTCTCGGTGAGAATTCAGGCCATCTGATGGGGCCTCTGGCCCAGAAGCTGTGCAGAATCTTATTTTCCCAATGTGCTTCATTTGGAACCCAAGATAAAAATAATAGAAGAGGATAATATTCAAGGGCAATTTCATCTCTGGGCGTCTAACCAAGAGAGGAAGCCTTGGGATCACTGGAGCAAGGAATTCTTGTTCCTGCAATATTTGCACACAAAATGGTTTCACATTTAGAAATACACATTAAGAGTCATGTCAATCATAGACACTGCGAATTAGGTGCTGACTTGACAGGGAAACAGAACTTCGGTGGGGAGTTTAATTTGTGCAAACACCTTTTTCCACCAGGGTGACAGGCAGCAGGAGCCCTGCACCCTCTCCCTCCTGCTTGTGCTGCACGTGGATAAGCTACCACCAGGGCTGAAGGGGAGCCATGCTCACCGCAGGGAACCCCCGGGCTGGGCCAGCCTGAGCTTGCCTGGGACCCCTTCAGCCAGGCCAGCTTTCCTTGGAACAGAAGCAGCAGGTGGACCAGGGGCTGTCTTCAGTTCCGTGTGGTGTTTTAACAGAACAGAAATTAGAGGTTAGCATTTGAAAATCAGATTACCCATGAACAACCACATTTCTGGCATCTTTTAGGGAAATCTGGACATTTCTACATGACCATGACTGAAGGGGGTGCTTTTTAGTTGGCTGCATCCCCCTTGCTCTGTCCCCAACCCTGCTTTGAGTGGTTGTCACTATAGATTTTTTTATTTGCACTTTGCACTGTCATATTTCTTTCCTTTTGGGGGGAGGTGTTGGTGGTGGTACTGGAGATTGAATCTAGAGCCTTCACATTGATTAACATCCCAGCCTGTCTTTTAAATTTTCTATTTTGTGACAGCATCTTGTTAAATCATGAAGTTGTCCAATTTGGGCTCAGACTTGGCACCTTCCTGCCTCAGCCTCCCAGAGCGTTGGGATTACAGGCACATGCTGCTAAGCCCAGCTCCACTTCAGTCCTTGAACTCTGTGAATGTACTTGATTTATCCAGATGATCCAGTTTTGGACCAGAGATTTCTCACTGCATTTTTCCTAGCAATGGGGGAGTATTGTCTCACTCTGGGCAGAGAGAGGGGGAGTGGGGCCAGAGGACTGGGTGCAGGCAGAAAGAGCACATACGGCTGTCCTGAGTGTTTAGCCAACTGTTTTCAGGCCCTACTTGCTGAAACATGAATTGGCAATGCAATGACTTCACATTGGAAAATGACATTCCCTGGACTCATCTCTCTCCTCTGGGAAGCCCGTGTCCCAGGACCGCTCACTGAGAGCAGGAACAGCTTGTAAAAAGGACAGGGCCCCAGCCTCTGCATGGTGACCAATTTCCTGGGGCCCAATTCATGCTCTGCCTAAACCAGAACTTGCCTCTTTGGCTGCAGAAAGGCTGGAAGGGCAGAGGTGTCCCTGGCTGTCCTGGAGGCAGCAGGGTAGGATGTTTTCTGAGTGACCTTCATTGGGGAAGGTCAACTGAGCTGGCCATTGGGGTTTCCCCAAACCAAACCTGTGCCTTTTGCTCCCACTCTTCCTCTTTGTCTTGCACATCACAGGCCTCAGAGTTAGAAACCAAAGTTAAGGCTACAAGAGCCTCCTGGCAGAGCTGTGTTGCCTCTTGTCCTTGGGCCCCTGTAAAAGAGGACGCATGTTAGAATTTTCTCCTTAGTGGTCTTAGTAGTGGAAAAATGGTCAATGTAAGGACCAAGAACTCGCTACTACAGTGTCAGACTAAGAAACTGCTTTTCAAGTGCTGCCTTGCTAACTGATTGCCCATTAGAAGTTTGGGGTCCTGGTGGGTGAAATAAAAGGCAGTGCCCATAGCCGGGAGAATGTGGTATCCTTAAACATCAGGGTGGACATTGCTTTATGTGCAGCCAGTGGATGTCACTTTTTCCAGAAAGACCCCTGGCTGGTGTGGTGTACTGGAGATGTGACACACGAGATCCCAAGGTTCCTTGTTTGTTTGATTGTTTTTTGCAGTACTGGTGATTGAACCCAGGGCCTTTGGACTGAGCTACGCCCCTAGCCCTTTTTATATTCTATTTTAAGACAAGGTCTTCTTGAGGCTGGGCTTGAACTTGTGATTCTCCTGCCTCAGCTTCCCAGAGTTCTGGGATTACAAAGCTAGCTTCAAGGATTGCTTTGACAAGGATTTCCAGGAGAGGTAGTGCAACGTGTGAGGAGTATCAGCGTTACCCAAAAATGGGCTTCACTCATCGACTTGCTGTGTCATCATGCATATACCACAGAAGCTCTCAGGATCCTCAGCTGGAAGGGAGAGTTAAACATTTGGCTCACCAAGGAGAAATCCTGTTTTATTACATCACTTCTTTCAGAAAATCTTTCCTGGTGTTTGGAAAGGATGGCATCTGGAAAACTGGGCTGACATTAAAAGCCATTCTACATGGAGGTCCTTCGGATCTAGGAAGTGGCAAACAGCCTGCAGGGAAGGACATGCATTGTCCTTAAGATGCCAGCCAGCAGGACCTGGGGCCTTCCCTCGCAGATCCTGGGATAAAGCCTTTTGGCGCTGGTCAGGTCTCTCATAGCAAACAAAGTGTTGTGGACAGCGTGGGTCTTTTTCCCCTTACTACAGGCTTTGGAACTGTGGTGCTGTCCTTTGAGCACTTGAAGGGAGAGCAGTGGTAAATTCAGCCTGGTGCCAACATCTGCCTGCCTCTTCTGCACAGGTAGCACTTACCTGTAAGCCCAGGACTCTGGGAGGCTGAAGCAGGAGGATTCCAAGTTCCAGTCCAGCCTGGATAGCTTTGTAACTTAGCAAGATCCTGTCTAAAAAAAGAAAAGGTTGTGGTTTAGCTCAGGGAAAAGGCCTTAGGTTCAGTCCCCAGCACCAGTACTGGTGCATATGGGGGTTGGGGAGTGGAGGATAAAGGAAAGTTCTTCATCTTGAGTAACAGTGAGGAAATTTGGGGGTCTTGCACAAGGATTATGGGTATTATCTGACCACTTCTAGTGTCTAGAGGGCTGAGGCAGATTTGCAGTCCTATGTGGTTTATTCCTGCACTTTGATGCCATGCATATGAACATGGGTGGATTCCCACATCACCAGACAAGAGCAGCGCTCCAACCATGTACGTGCCTAGTGTGCACGGTCAGATTACGTGATGACTTAAAGTGGCAAGAGTCATGGTCTTGACACTGCTCTACATGAGCCTGCTGGAGTATTAGAGACCAATTATCCCTTTATCTGAAATGCTTTTCTTATGTTTAGAGCAGACACTTGTGAGAGCTTTTGATGCTTTGTGACCGTAAGTGATAGGAATGAGCTGGTAGAGCCAGGAAGGGTAAGAAGCCCTGGCCTTCAGAGTATTAAGTATAGGTCAGGGCTGCTGGCTTCTGGGAAGTCTACACTCTCCAGATTTTCTCCTTTCAGCCCCTAGCACTCCGTGGCATACTCTGGGAGACAGGAGACCAGGACAAAGCTCAGTTTGGCAGTGAAAGCCCTGTTTTAGCTCAGGGTTCCATAACAAAACACACAGATTGGATGGTTTGAACAATGGAAATTTATTTTCTCAGTTTTCAGGCTGGGAATTCCAAGGTCAGGGTGTCAGCTGACCAAGTACCAATGAAGACTCATTCCTGACTAGCACATGGCTATTTCTATTCTGTTGAATTAGGGCTCCCCTCTCCTGACCTCATTTAATTTTATTTACCTCTATCTCAGGACTCTATATCAGGACTCTATCTCCTGAGACAGTCACTTTGGGAGCCAGGACTTCAATATATAAATTATAGGGGGTGAGGGACAAAATCAGTTTACAGCAGCCCCAGAGCCAGTACTATTAGAGCATAGGCGGGTATTGAGTGGCTGTGTGCCCTGCACTTGGGGTACTGGAGGAGGTTGAACCAGGCATCATTCTCAATTTCCTTCCTTTGCTCCCTTTCCAAATCTGTGCAACCCCAGATGGCATTGGCTCTTCCTCCAAAACAGACCCCGAATGGGCTAACTGCTGCACCTCCACTGCCCCTTGGTCTGAGCCACCACCATCATTTCTCACCTGTAACTTCCTTGTGCATCTCCCTGCCACCGCTACAGAATTTTGCAGACAGCAACTAGAGTGATCTTTTAAATAGAAATCTGGTTCTGGTCCTGCTTCTGCCCTTCTTGAAACCCTTCAGTGGCTCCACATTGCATTGGAACCTACCTGACTTCTGACCTCATGTTACTTTCCCCGATGCTCAGAACTCCCCAGATACTGGCATTGTTTTGATTCCTCAATTCAGGCTTTATCCTACACCCTCTACTTGCAATGCATTTTGTCATTTGGGTCTGGGCTTTCTGATCACACAGCTTCCTTGGCTCCTGACGTCACCGCGTCACATCACAGTGGTGTATTTCTCCATAACACTTATCACCAGAAAGCTTTGTCTTCCCTGTTAGGATGTCAGCTCCACAAAGGCAGGGACCTTGTCTATCTTGTTCGTTATTGTGGCCGCAGCATCCAAAGCAGAGCTGGGCTTTTGGAAGTGCACCCTCAGTATTTGTTGAATGAATGTAACTCTTTGAGTCTTTCTCAGGAATATCAGGGACTTCAAAGACACAGAGATGCTCAGAATATCTTCAGAGTACCCTTTCCCCATGGCAGGCTGCAACGTTGTCTTTCTGTCATAGTTATCTCAGGCTGCCATAACAAAATGCCATAGATTGGGTGGCGTGAAGATTGTGCCAGAGCCCCCATGCCTTCCTCCTGGCTCCCCCTCCCTGCACCATATGACAGACTCCTTTTCAAGCACAAAACATCCCCAGAGCTTTAGTCCCATGCAGTTGTAAACACACTTCTCACCTGCATGATATGAAGATCAGGGTCTATCAGAGGGCTCTAAAAATGTTCTTTCAAGTACCTGCCTTCTACCTGGGCATGGTGGCTCATGCTGGTAATCCCAGCACGCCCTGGGAAGTTGAGGCAGGTAGATTGCAAGTTTGAACCCAGCTTGGGCAACATAGTGACTTAGTGAGAACCTGTATCAAAATAAATTTAAAAAGGGCTGGGGATGTAGCTCAGTGTGAAGGCCCTGGGTTCAATCTCTAGTACTGCAAAATAACAACAGCAACAACAATGACAACAGCAGCAGCAGTAGCAGCAACAACAACAACCATCCCCTCACCCCTAAATACATACCCACCACTGCTAAGTTGCATTTCTTTTCTGAGTGACACACATACTTGCCTCAAATGCTGACTGAGCATTGTACAAGCAGATGCTAAAAAAGAAAGAATTGTTCAATCATTCTTCCTGCTCCTTGGGCAATACGGGCAATCCCAGGATCCAGGCAGCTGAGCAGAAATTGGGTGGTTGGTAATTCAACAGCGCCACCCCTCAACTCCTCCAAGTAGATGTTCCATGTCCTGAATTTCTGTAACACTTTCTTGATGCGGCCATCGTGGTGTCAAAGTCCCCCCTCCCTCTGCATTCCCTCCCTTCCGCTCTCCATTCCTTTTTTCCATGAAGTATCCGCTTTAATCACAGTGGTACTGTGATACCTGCTCAGGATGTAGCCCCAAGCGAGAGAGGACACCTCTGCTTAGAAAGGGAGGCAGGCAATGAACTTCTCAAAGGCAGGGATCTCACAAGGTGTCCTGTGCTTAGTAGGTGACACGTTATGATCGCGTGCCTTGATTTTGATTGGAGTAATTTTGAAAAGCACAAAGACTACCACCACCGTCAGGGATGTTATTTTCAAGTCAAAATTTGTTTTGAAAGATTTGAGAGAACAGAACATTTGAAGACAATTTAAAAAACCCTACAAAACAAGGGTGGGGCTCCATGGGCCTGGCCTCAGGCCATGTCCCCAGATCCCTTTGGAAAGAAGGCATAAGGCACCAAGCAGTGGGGGTAAGCTGAAGGCTCTGCCCACTCCATGCAACATAGGGGTGTGTAGAGTAACATTTTCAGAGTGCAAAAGTGAGTACTCAGAGGCAGGAGGAAGCCACAGCTGACTGCCAGATGCGTACCTCAAGCACTTATGAGTGCCTGGTGTATACTTTCCCTGCTTGCTAGGTCTGGATGCATCGGGGTTCTTTCTGGGATTCAATTCCAGTCACCTCTGTGATCTTCTGTAGATGTTTTCTCTCTCCTTGGAATGATGTCCCTTTGACTCATTTCTTTAAGGGTTACCCAGAAGCCGAAAGCTTCTTGGAGCCTCCTCTGGCATGGTACCTCTCTACCTCCATGAGCTTTCTTTCTTTTCTGAGCTCTTCTGGTGCTCACATCTTTGTGGTCATCAGTGTCCCAGGCTGGGAGCAGACAGAGGATAGGCTTTCAGGTCAGGGAGACCGGGACTTTATAATCTCCACTCAGCCTCCTCCCAGGCTGAAGCCATTATGAGACTTTTGGATTTGAGCTCTGTGCCAACTGGAGATGCTGCCACCTACACTGAGGGCTTACATAAAGGGCGTCTGCTATTCTCTTTCATTTCTCAGCTAGAGTCCAGTTTCCTTGGAGTCATGTAGAGCCCAGAACTATGCTTATGTCTAAGCTGTTAACTGATATTCGTTTTGTATTGGAAAAAGAGAGTAAAGGTGAAGATGATTCGAAAGATACAAAGTCATCTCTTTTACTCAGAATTTACCTTCTAGGTAAGTCCATTAGGATGCTCATACATGTCAGCAATAAAGAAATTTTTGGGAAACAATAAGAGCAAGAAAAAATTTGTATCAGATATTAAAATACCTTTTATGGACACAAAATAGCTCAAGATGATAAAACACAAAATCCAGAAGCAAAACTGCCATAGCCCCGGCTCTCTGGAAAGCAGAGCTTGAGGCAAGGATTAAAGTGCAGATGCTTCATTTAGGAAGTGAAAGCTATAAGCAGAGAGATGGAGGGAAAAGGGAAGCAAAGCAAAGAGACATGGGCTCTGCTGTCTGGGGAGAGACACAGGAGGTTGCCCTGTAGGTGTCTATGCTTCATGTCACTTTGTCATCGTTACTTTTTTCTTCACTGGGACACAACACATGATACCCGCAACTTGAAGGAGGATGAGTTAATTTTGGCTCACAGTTTCAGTCCATAGTTTGCAGGCTCAAACACAGAAATAGCATGGTGGTGGAGTGATCTGGGTGGAGGAAAGCTGCTGACATCATGGCGGCCGGAAGCACAGAGAGAAAGGAGGAGCCAAGGAGGGAAGAGCACCCTTTCAGGTAGCAGGCCCAGTGACCACCTCTCCTGCTGCAACCCCACCTCCTAACAGTAAGTCAGATAGAGCATCCCCATAATCCATTCACCTTCCAAACACATGAGGCTTTGGGGTTCTCCAGACTTAAACCCTAACAGACCTTCGTTTCCACATGGGCTGTGTATCAGAATTTGTCTCAGAGTGGTCAGTAGGTGAGAGGGAAGAGGAACTTGTGTTCATGTCTCCCCCCTTGTTTCTCATTTCCCACTGGTCCAAGTTCTTTCTGTAGGGGTCTCTCTCCCATTTCCTCACTGCGTTTTCTGGCCTGCATCTCAGGCAGCTCCTCATGACATCAGCTCTGTACCGAGGTGAGGTTCCCTGCAAGTCTGGAAGTCACTGGAGGTGCCAGGAAGGCTAGGAGCCTGGTGGGGCTGCTGGTTGTACAGGCATGGCCAAGAGGGTGAAAGGAGCGATGTGTGTACCTCCAGGGCAAAATTTATGGAAGTGCCAAAAAACTCAGCCACCAAGCAACATCATATTTTAATGCAATATTTTATCAAGTCGAAAATAAAGTAAAAATTAGTGATGAACAAAATATCATTTTAAGTGAAGATAAGATCTTTACTTAAGGGAAGAGATTAAGATGAAGCAGGCAAGGTGCCAGTGCAGGTCTGGGTCCTGTCTTCATTTAAAATGTTGATATTTTGTTTATTCCGGTCAGCAGGAGCATAGCATCTGGAGCTGGGTGGGAAAGGCTGGGCTGAGATGCACACCAGGGAGCAGATGGAACAAAGCTGTGGGGCTGAGAAAGCATCAAGGGTGGATGTACAGCTGGAAACGAGTCCAAAGACCGAGCCTCACTGCTTTGGCTCAGATCTGCCTGTGTCCCCCGGAGGCTTATGTGTTGGAAGCTGGGTTTTCAGCGGTGATGTTAAGAGGTGGTGGGGCTTAGTGGGAGTTGGTTATGTCACTGGGGGAGCTGCTCTCAGAGGGAATGAAAGGAATTCTCCTGGGATTCTGAGAATCAGTTCTTGAGCAGCAGGTGACGAAACCACTGAGCTAAATCCCCGGCCTTCAAGGATCAGTTCTTGAGAGAGTGAATTGGTATAGTGGGCCGATGCTTGTGTTACTCTCTGTCTTCCTGTCTTCCTAGCTGATTGCTGTCTCTTACAAGCTTTCCTGACAGGATACCACCCCCCATAATGAAGTTGTAGGGTCCTTGGCAGAGCTTGTGGTATGCTATTTGGACCTTCATCCTCCAAAATTGTGAGCTAAATTAACTCAGATTTGGGTATTTTATTGGAGCAATAGAAAATGGACTAATATACTCATGCACCTCCCAGATGTAGAGTTTATGGAGAGGGAAGCCAAACTGAAGGACTACCACTGTGCAGTTGTAGAAGTGTTGAACACAAATGTCCACAGTGCTGGTGGCTTAAGTGGGTACACCTGGAATTATGGGTGGCTTCATTTTGCTTATTCATATATACACATGTCTGAAGAATGAGCCTATTATTTGTGCAATGAAAAACCTGTCCACTTTTCAAAGATACTGTCATGTTGATGGGTGAATATGCGGACAAAGAACTGATCAGAGGAAAGAAATGGCTTCTTAAGAGGTGCTCATTGCTGGCCACACCGGGGTGCTCCTAGGCACAGCAAGGCCATTCCCCTGCTGAGTTTTGTCACTGATGGGTACAAAGGCAGGTCTGCCATATTTCTGGAGCCCCCAGCTATTTTGAATCCAGGGGTGTTGGTTCTGGGCTGCTCATTAGTGTTTGCCTCGGGGTCTAAACCTTAAAACTGGAGTAGGAAATATGGTCCTTGGTGAGCTCTTCTTTGAGGGTGTGGGTTGAACAGGCAGAGAGCTTAACAGAATTGCTTGGTGGGAGACATGGTTGTCTTTTTAGAAGATCTGGGGCCTATATGTCTAGTCTGCTATATTCCCAAATAGATGACTTGAATACAAGTTTTTCACACAGTATAATAAAAATTCCAATATACCTGTGGCCAGTTTCTACCCGTCTTGGATGAATACATATACCCTCTCATTTCCAGCATTTGTTGAGTGCTCACTCTGTGTGGACACTGCGCTAGCCAGAGAGCACAAACTGCTGCTGCTGAGAACTTTGCAGTTCAGCAGGAGGAGGGAATACATTTGACTCATCATTGCACACATCATTGCTTTCTCAGAATCATGGTAAATATTTTGAAGAAAGATAGTATACAGTAGGAGACTCACCTAGTCCTAGCACTCAGGGCAGCCTGCCCTGGGGAAAGTGACATGTGAACAGACACAGAAGAAGAAAGCATGGGTAGAGTGTGGTGGGTCATAGAAGCACAGCCTTGAGGGAGTAATGTTCTCCTTGTGCCCATCCTCCAGTAGAGACCCCCATTTATGGGCTGCTCAAGGGTGCCATGTTGAAATGGTGACAATCTGCTGAAGAAACATCAGAACATTAGCAGCGAAAGGCTCATTCCCCTGCAGAACCTTGGATCCTGCTAAGCTAGGTGTTGTGGAGAGACCCTGGCATTCTCAGATACTCTTGCCAACACACACTTTTCGGTGTTCTCCCCTTGACTCCCTCCTCTCCCACAGGCCAGTTTGGAAGGGGTGATGGGAACACTCAGATTGCACATGACTTCACATTTCCTTGCTGCTATTTCTCAACTTGAGAAAAGTCAGAAACCTGACACAGTGCTCTTGCTTGGAACTTTTCCGTGGGTGGTTTGCCTGGCGCTGCCTGCACAGTAGAAGATGGTGCATGTGTGCATGCGTGCATGTGTATATGTGTGTGTGTGTACAAAGGGGTCCAGATTTCATAGTGTTGCTGTTTCCCCATGTGTGCCTGCAGTCCTGGACATGCTTTCTGGTGGTAGGATGGATAAAGAAGGCACTAACTTCCTGTTTACCTGGGTGGAATGAACCTTCTGAGACACCCCTGGTGCTTCTCCTGGTGACTCTGGTGGACCTAGAGAGGGTCAGAATATGGTGGTCTGTGTGTCCAAAGTGTGGCCCAAAGTGGATGTTTAATTAAATGTTGATGAGACTGGTGGTCACAGTGGTGCTGGGCTTAGTTACTACAAGGATCCAGAGCCTGAAGGATATCCCACAACAGTGTGATAAAAGGGAAACAAGATATCACTGAGACCTACTGTGTGCTAGGCATTGCACATAAATAATTACCACAGCCCTCCGCCTTCAGAGAGCTCATATTCTAGCGGTAGAATCAGAACTGTAAACAGATGATTACATGATATCCTGTGGCCCACAGACTCGTGCCTAGCCTGGGTGGGTTGATGGCTAGACAGTGGGATTGAGAGAAATATGAACAAGGCATGGAAGTAAAAACAAAAGAGAGAAGAATTCACTGAATTCACCGAATTCACTGGCTTCAGTGACCAGGGCCCTGAGAAAATGGAGTCTAATTCTAGAGCTGCCACACTCACACTGTGGCCCCTGCAAGCCACCCTACTTTCAGGGACTTATTTTCCCCAAGTCTGTTAGACTGGTGGTCAAATACTCCAGAGGCTATGGATTGAGAGAGCTACAGGGATGAGGTTGGTAACATGGATGCAGAGGGCTGTGAGGGGCCCCCTGGCAAACTGGGGTGCACATGCTTGTTGCATGGGGGATCTGCAGTTCTGTCCTGGATATTTGTGCCATGTGGCAAAATCAGCCCCTTTCGACCAGATCTTTTAAATTTCCGTAAGAGCGAGGACATTGGATATAGATGGGAAATATCCAAAATTTTATGTGGCAAATATTGCAGATCAAATGAAAAAGCAACACAGTAGGGGGCAAAAAGAACTTGGTCCATGTTCTCCTAGGGATTGGGTTCTCAGGGTTTTTATCACTTTGACAGTCTGGGAATTACTAAGGTATGATTCTTTGTGGCACAGAAATTCTGCCATTGAGGTCAAAAAGCACTGTGAGAGGGCCAGAGATGTAATTCATTGGCACAGCCCCTGCCTGGCAAGTGTGAGGTCCTGAGTTTGATCCCTGGTACCAAAAAAAAGAAAAGCATTGCGAGGGATCCAAAAATCCCTTAGTCATTGGGACTATGTGGCCACAGTGTGTTCTAGAAAAATCCAAGAACAGTCTTGAGAATCTAGGCCTTCTCTTTCAACATGTGGTCCTACCCAATTACCTCTCTCATTCACCTTCCTTCATTTATTCAACAAATATTTATGAAAGCCCATGTGCTTGATTTCTTACAACTACTTTTGATAATTTTCAAAGCTTCCTTTTCAAAATTGACTCACAAACCTGGAAAAAGAAAGCCCATGGCTATAGTGCTTAGTGCTTAGTACTCTTTTCACTGGGAAGGCTATCTTAAGGCCTGGAACTCTTCAAAGCTGGAAGGCTGCCGGTCTGGCTTTGAGAATCACACATCCTTTCACTGGGGATCTCAGAGGCAATTTCAGAGCTCTGGACTTTCGGCTCTGAAAGTATGTGCACTGCCTGCTGGGTTGGGAATCACTTCTATCTGGGCAGGGCCAAGTCTTTGGAGAGGACTGAGGGTGGATGCAGCCAGCACCTTCTATGTGTACCTGGCCAAGCAGCCCCTCTGGAGTGGCCACTTCCCACTGCAATAATTCATCACAGGCGGGTTCACAAATGTACTTAAGAAAGAAGGGATGATGTATTTTGTACATGCTCCTTAAAGGGATTCCATTTTAGCTCCAATTGTAATTTTTACCTTTTTCAGTGGAATTTATTGACACAGTGCCTAGCTCAGCCCTAGTTTTCGGCATCCCCCTTTTGTCTGCAAGCACACACACCAGCAGCTTAATTTGTCATAGCCCTGGAGGTATCAGAACTAATGAGCTTTGTTTGAATAGACTTTTTCCAGTTCATCTAGCACACTTTGGGGTAATCACTCAGTTTCTGTTTGCTTCTGATCTGAGGCATTGTGGGAAATATAAGAAAATAATGGTTAAAAAAGCAGTATAAATTGGTAACAGCCACATTTTCTGCAAAGCCCTGAAGATGTGATTTTTTTAATTTCACCACTTATTGAAGTATTGAGAGTACTCTAAGTACAACCATTATAATATAATATCAGAGGAGAATCTGATAAAATGCTGTTTTTCAATTAGCTGGGAGTTTATACTTGGCCTTCTTTAAGCAGTTCATAGCTAACAAATCTTTAAACAATCTAACCTCTTAAGGTTGGGAAGTGGACAGATAATAACCGTGAACACATAACAGCGTGTCAGTGCAGAGGATTAAAAAATCTATTGCTGGGATTCCATAAAGGAATGCTTTTTATTGGTCAGACAAGTGCATTTTCATTTTTAAAAAGCAGCTCCTCATATTTCTTCTTAGACCACAAAGCAGGTGGTGGAAGTGCAGAAAGGGGAGAACTGACACACAGCATAGGCAGGATGAGGAGAATGTGCTTCTGACCCCTTTTCCTAGGGTGGGCTGTTATCTGGGCCAGTCAGGGTGGTAGGCTGCATCTAGGTTGGGTTGTTTTAAAAAAAATTTTAGGGGGCTGGAGATTTAGCTCAGTGGTTCTGCTGCCTGCCTCGCAAGCACAAGGACCCGAGTTTGATCCCTGGTACAAAAAAAAAAAAAAATTTAGGATTATCTATGCTCTCAATGAGCAGAGATTTTTTTTAATAGAATATTGAACCCAGGGCCTTTGCACTGAGTTACCTCTCCAGCCCTTTATTAAATTTTTATTTTGAGACCGAGTCTCCCTAAGTTGCTAAGTTGCTCTGATTAGGTTTGAATTTGTGATCGTCCTGCCTCAGCCTCCCATGATGCTGGATTACAGGCATGTGACACCACGTCTGGGGCAGAGATGTGGTTTTAAAAAGGGATGAAATCTGTGAAATGGGCTGGATTGACAGGAGTTCTTGTTTCCCCAGCCTCCCTGCTCAGGGATACAGCTCCTGAAATTTAGTGGGTAGGAGGTGGCATCTCTGAGATGGCTTTTCCAGTGGGAAGGGGAATGGAGGGGGAGAGAGAGGAAGAGAGGACAATGTGCATGAGCTGCACACATTACACGGAGGCAGGTGGCAGCAGTAGCTCTGGGTGGGGGTGGGTTGTGCTCTGACTGGCACAGCTGTCATCCAGAGAAAGGTGTGGTGAGCATATTAGGAGGACACCCAGTCGCGTGAGCTGTGGTGCACAGGAGCCTGCAGTTAGTTGGCTTTCACAGTCAGTGTCCCTGTGATTTGGGCCAGTCATTAGACCCCCCGTCCCTTGGTCACAAGGTGGCAAGTAAGATGTTCATAACTCGAACCCAGCACTCCTCCCATTTCGCCGCATTCTGCATGCTCCCTGTGTTACACCTGCTAGTGCAAGTGTGTGACCTCATGAGTGGCTGCAGGACACTCATCAGGGCCCATACCAAGCTCTCTGGGGTGATTCAGAGAACCTTGATCTCAGGGGCTGAGCCCCAGGCTAAAGCAGATACTGAGCAAAGGAGCAGCGAGGTCATGGTACGGGTGGCTGGAAACAAGCATCTTGGTCCAAGGGAAGGGGGGCTGCCAGCTGAGGGTGGACACAGCTGGCTTGGGCCCCCAAGGGGTTTTGTCCTCAGGGAGCCAGCTGACAGTTGCTAAGGATTCCTGCTGGGGATATCTGGAGAATTCCCGTGGAAGGGCATGGATGGAGTTCAGCCCAGGGCTGTCAGATGAGGAGGACAATTCCTTCAGTCCCCAAGAAGCCACCCAGGGCTCCTGGGAGGGCAGAGCCAGGATCAGATTTACATTAGCAACCTTGGCTCTGGAGCCCAGAGAAGGGTGGGTCCAATGGAGCTGCAGAGGGGAGAGAAGGGAGGGGTCTTTTTTGGGCCTCAGTCATCTCATCTGTACAATGAGCTTGTTTTATTGATGTCTCACCAAGTTCTGTGCTACAAGCCACCTCAAACTCAAAGCCCCCATTCAGTAGTTACTGGCCAAGTCCACTGTTTGGGCCAGTTGTCCAGTTTCTGCTGGGCTCACTCCTGGGTCTGTGGTCACATGGCAGTGGATGGGCTGCCCCTGGTACCCTAGGCTGCCTGAATCATACATTCCAGATTGGCTGGAAGTGGCAGGGCCACCTGGGTTCTCCTCTGTAGGCTGTCATCCTCCAGCATGGGACAAGGGATGGGACATACAATGGGCAACAGCCCTGTCCCTTCCGGGCTTCAGTCATTGGTAGATCCTGGACCTTACCCTTATTCCATCTTGCAGAAATTATCTCTGTCCATGTGCAGGATTGGAGCGAGCTATCTAATGATGATAAAGCCATTATTATGATTGAAACATTATTTGTAAAGCTCTTATTTTAAAGGAAAAAATAAACAACACAGGGAAAATTCCATGTTGGAAGCATTCTTAATTTTCTTCTTAAAACAAGTGTGGATAATCATGTCAAAGAGGGTGGAGTCCACATGTATGCTGGTCCCGAGGGCCAAGGTCTCAGCAGTGACCCCTGTGTGTTCCATGCCTCAGGCTTTTCAAATACTGTCACCTGTCTTCTGTCTTTTATTTTTATTTATTTATTTATTATTATTATTTTTTGGTACTGGGGATAGAACTTGGAACTTTGTGCTTGCACAGCAGGCACCGGAACCACTGAGCTAAATCCCTGGCTCTTCTGCCTTTTATGCCTCCAAACTAACCTTATAGGAAAGATAGAAAGGGAATTACTTTACCCCCATTTTATGGCGAGAAGACTGAGGCCTAAGGAGGATTTTTGTCCAGTGTCAGTCACAGAATGGGGGCACCTGACTCTAGGGTTAATTTTCTTTCTGCTGCACCACGTTGCTTCTCAATGCTGACTCATCATCAGGAGAGGTCCGCCATGACTCTCAGGTCATTGTCTATTCTAATAAAACTTACTTGGCTCTTATTTAATCATATGATGCATTGCTTTTGGAAGACTAGGCTTTGCATTGTGAGCTATCCAACAGCTAATTTGAAATGAAAATGACCTGATTTGCAATTGTCATTGTCAGAGTCTCTCTGAGGTACATTGCCAAGCACCAAGTCAAGGGAAAACGTCCTGTGAGCTATCTCTGGGGATCCCCTTTTAATTTAAATATGGTCTTGTTTTCTCTGGCATTTTCCAGAGATAGCCACATAGACACTCTTTCAAGAGCTGTGCTCTGGCAAAGAATCCTGTAATTTGAGATTTGTTTCACCCATAATTTCCTAAAGTCCCTGAGAGCATTTTGGATGTGTTCACCCTTGGTGGATGAATTGATACACCTCTGATTTGTGCTTCATCTCTAACAACTCCCAGCAGTAGGGTGAAGCTCCTGAGGAGCTCAGGAATCACAGTCAGGCAGATTCTGCCTTCAGGCTCGAGGATGGGTAATTTTCCCAAGGTTCAAGACCTTGGAGACATCCAAGCATTGTTAACACAAATGTTTCCCTGCTCTTCAGGAGCAGAGAGTAAACTAACCCCCCCCCCCCCCCCCGCAGGGATCAAACTCAGGACCTTGTGGAGAGTAAGCTCTTTGGCAATCTAGCCTTAGGTTGGTCTCTAACTTGCTTTGAGTCTTTCTGGAAATCACTTCACCTCTCCGATCCTTGGTTACCTCATTACAAGACCACATCTTGATTCTGAAAACCACAAATAGTGTCACCTAAGAGGGTGGACAGGGTGCTGCTCTTTTCTGTGGCAGAGGAAGGTTATCTTTCTTCCCTCAAAAAGAGTTTGGTTATTCAAGTTAATTTGTGGCATCCAGGACCATTATTTTTGGTAATTCAGAAGTATTAACAAAACCATCACTGTCTCCAATTTCATGTAATCAATAGCAAGACAGATATTCTGTTAATTTCACATAATGAATCCTTGCAGTTTAAATCATATATGCAGAGTGAAAAATGCTATTGAGAAACATTGCCTGAACTCACTCAAACTTGTGATATTTTAAAAAAATGATTTCCTAAATTGTGAAACCCAGAGCTCTCTGATTCATAGATTCCCAAAGCCAAACTCTTCTATTTTCTTTTTAATCCTTGGAGTTTAAGGAACAGAATCCTCTGGATGGAGACAGTCTGGGAAGAAAGATGCCCAATCATAAGGCCTTTGTCAAACATCATCTCTTTTCACTGGTACGTGACCATCTCTGGCCAGCAAACCCACTTGAGTTCCTTCCCCTACCTTGGGCTAGGGAAGCCAGAGCAATTCCACCTTGGGTCTCCCAGCTTTTAGGAAGGTGAATGTTTATTCCAAATTACATATGCATTAAAAGTAATCTCCTGTTTTGGTTCTGGTATGAGCTGTCAGGGAATTTTCCCCCAGGGCTAGAGAAGAAAAGCTGAGTGATAACTTTGGCCCTACCCTGTGGGACCCTACCTTTTAGATGCCTGGGACTTTCAGCAACTTTATCCCACTATGTTATGGTCTGGGTCTAGATGCCCCCCAAAGGCTCATGTGGTCAGAGGCTGGATCTAGAGTGTGTGAAGCTGGAATTGATTCGTGATGCAATGCTAGGTTTAAGGGCACTAAGATTAAGGGTGTGAGTGCCACCTCCCCTAAGTAGTCTGAATAAGATAAAAGAGGCAGGGAGATGCTGTTAAACGCTCTTGTTACCTTTGCCACCTTGTGCGCGCCATGCTGTTTCTGCTTTGCCAGGCCTGTTTGCCATCCCTGCCTTGGAGTTGGCTGATTATGGACTGAAACCTTTATGAACTGTAAGCCAAATAAACCCCTTTCCCTCTAACTTTGAGTGTCAAGTATTTTGTCTCATCAAAGAGAGAAAAGTAACTAACATACACTGCCAAGTATTTCTGCACTGCAAATAGATGAGACACTCCTTGGGAGTAGGAACTATACCTTTTTAATTTCTTATACCCCCCCCCGCCCCAGGGCCCAGTAAATGTATCTTGGAATTATTATGGACTAAGTTTCTTAGAAAGAGGATTCTCACCAGTTTTGTTTCAAAGGGGCTGCCCTGATTTGCTACCCTGTGTGGAAATTTTGTGATTGGGGCTGATACTTGTCAATGGGCACTGTCCATAATGGCTATATAATCCTTAAAAAAAGACACTCAGCCTTGGTGTTTACATGGTGATTCAACTTCCTGAACCATGGTTTTAATTCTTCCAGCCCTTGCAGAGCAGGTGGAATCAACTTTATGTGCTCAAGTAGAAATTCTGAGTTCCCATGACTTACCCAAGGCTCCCCAGCTTCTGGGAGCTTCTGATGCCATGTGTGGTCCTCATCCCACCAGGCCACACTTCCTCAGCTACAAAATGAAGCCTAAATAATTCAGTTCAAGAGCAGAGTGCTGTGCAGATACTCGGGAGTTCCAGTGGTGGCTGTCACGATGTTTGCAGACAGGAGATGAAGAAAGGAGAAGCCAGGATGCTGGAGCAGAGTGTTTTTTGGCTGGTAATCAGCAGTGAGACAGTGATAACTTTGGGGAGGCATTTACCTGGGGACCCCACATGGCCTCTTCCCTCTCCTCCATGGCCCGTATGGGTTACTGATGGGCACTGGCAGGGCACAGAGTGAGGACACTGTGTGATAGCAGAGCACATCTTTCTCTGACAGGTGCCACTGGGCTGCTCACAGCCATGGTAAAGTCAGTTCAGAGAGAGAACGCAGCCTCAGGAGCAGAGGCCCTGTGGGGTGGAAGTGGAGGCAGCAGGGTAGGCTGGGCCAGCACATTTGTGCCCTTGCCTTGAAATCACTGCTTTTAGGGATTTATGTAACTTTTCTAAAAGTCTAAGGATTAAAAAAAAAAAAAATCCCCAAAACCCCAAACAAACAAAAAGAAAAGCAAGGGGAAGTTGGTCTCAGAATCTGGAAGCAGCATGGGGATGGACCCCAAGCCAGGCCAAAGCCCACCAGATTTTCAAGGGCACAGTGTCAGTGGTCACTCTAGGGCAAGTCAATGGGGAGAGGTCAGTGTGGGAAGGAGGAACTTGCGGGTGTTGGTACAGCATCCTTCTGATTTTCTGCCCTTGGGAATCCTAGGTGTCTCCTTTGCCACCACTAAACAATGAAAATGCCTATAACCAACTAGTTATGGATGGACTTGAGGTCATAAATTGAGGGATCTTGGGCTGGATTTAGCCATCAAAAGTGCTTCTATTTGGCTAGCAGAATGTTCTTTTCTTTATTTAAAAGTTTTGATGGCTCTTCAGCGTTAAAAAAGAAAGTTTCTGAAAGAACTGGAGTTTCCAGTTCCCACTGATAATTCAGAATATCTGGCTACAGGGGTTGGCTTTCAGACACAGCAATGTGGATTGAGTGGAGATGTCCTTGCTTCTTTCAGAGAACTGCAGCCCCTACCAAGGCCTAATGTCCCTGACATTGGGCTGGGTCAGTTGCTCTTTCTACTGCTGCTCACATTGTTGTTTTTTCTCCCTGAAAGGAAGAGCTCTTTGATTCCAGGAAACAGAGAGGGACACTGAGATGGGCTTTTTTCACACCAAGTCCCCCCTATCCCCAGCATGACCTCCCTGGATCCGGCTGCCATTGGTATCTGAGACCAGTGGGACGGAGAGACTTGCTTAGGAGAAGGAGTGTGCTGAGGAGAAGCTGCTGTGGTGGGTGCATCGCCACCCTGAAGGCATCCTGAAGGGGTAGTGGAGGGCGTAAGGCAGGAGCCAGTGTAGAGAACTGGGGGAAGGCAAGTTCGGATTATTAAAGTGCAGCTGGAGAGGGCAGTCTCCCCAGGGAGACCTGAAGCTGATTGTTTAAAACCTAAAGCTTTGTCAGGTGAGGCTCCACTTACAGATCTTCAAATGACAGTTTTTCACTTGGCAATCTCGTGTTAATAAATCGGTTATATGCAGGGTTAAATGAAGCAGGCACCCAGCTTGCATGTGCGTGCGTGCGTGTGTGTGTGTGAGTGCACGTGTGTGATACACTATGTGTGGTTTCTTAGAGTCTGGAAAAATCTGTCAGTCTTTCTAATACTCAGTTTTGACAACAGAATAAGGTGTATTTTGAACACATGCATGTCCTGCCTTTTTAAAAGGGGGGCTAATGAGAGCGTGGTCCCAGATGAAGGAGGGAGGGTACAAGTGAGTTTCTTTGTGGGCGTCTCTGCTCATTGGGCTTTTTGGGGACAAAGGTTTGGGAAACCTCTGTGCCACTTGCACAGTGATGGCTTCTTCGGGGGGGGGGGGGAGGATCCTGAGGGCCAGAGAGCTTGAGGGACCCTCCCTAGCCGACATGTATATTAAACACTGGCCTTGCTTGCCAAAGGTGGGTGAGAAGTCAAATCTTGCCCTGCCTCTCATAAGTACCTGCGAGTGTGGGAAATGGGAAGCCATTGGGTCAGAGTAGCCTACAGAACAGAGTAAATCCTTTAACCTAATAGTATAAAAATGCAAATTTAAGGCAAGCAATTAAAAACAGATAGAAATGAAAGATTTCGGTTTTGCCGAGCAAGCTTTCTGCAGCACTGTCAGAGCGCTGTGCAATTTATCTGGATTCCGGCAGAGGTGGCCAGACCAGATTTTGATAAAGAGCCACAAATCTGTCCCTCTCCTGCTCCTGTGACTCAACACACACTCCATTCAAGCTGAAGGGGCTGCACAATCCCTTGCATAATTTGGAGTTAATCATTTGTACTTCACAGCCTCTGAGAGGCCTTAGACTTGGGAGGTGGGGACAGATTTGGCTTTTTAATCGCCTTGTATATTGTGCGGCTCGAGATAAATGACACCAACTGTCTGAAATCTACATTCTTGCTTCTGATGCAAAACTGTAATTAATTTTGTGCAGTGTTTCAGAATTGATCGTGGTCACTTGAATTTCTAATTTTTCATTCACTTCAAAGACCCTGTTTTTTTTTTTTTCCCTTCCTCTTTCCTTTAAGGAATGCACTCAGGGATGGTGACGCTTGTATACTAAATGACTCTCTTACGCCTCTTTTTCAATAAGGTGAAACAGAGGTCAGGGCCTATGGTTCCTGTTTATCTCTTGGCTTGCATTCAGATATATTTTCTGACATATAGGAAATACCATCAAAATTTATTACATTATACCTAAAGAGTTTGGTGGCACTTATGTATTGTAGAAAGCTCAAAAAGCTTCATTCACAGATTCTATTCAGTATAAGACAATTAAGCACAATTTAGGCAATAATTACCCTAATTAACTACACTGATATTTGTGTTCAAGATTATGGCAACATTGTATCAGTTCACTTTTAAAATAATAACAAGGTTTCTTAATTTCTCTGTATTGATAGTTGTTGTATGTGATTCTTTGTTTGGTATATTTTACTGTAAAAATATTTGTCAGTGAAAGATTGAACAATATGAATGAATTTGATTATGCCATTGTCAAAAGCCCCATGCATCACAATTCTTTGTTTTTAATCACTACTGTAAACCTTGCAGCCGGAGGGCATAGTTTTAATTTGGGTGTCTTACTAATGAAAAGAAAAAAATAATTGTTTTGCCAGGATTTAATAATAAGCAATAAAATCAGCCAACCAGATTTTACCTCTGCATTCAATCTCTTTTTTATTATAAAACATTTTTGTCCTTTTTTTAGATTACAGGCGTAGATACTGAACATTTTACTAATAAATATTTCAGTTTGCTTATGGAGGCTAATGCTGTCATCTGAATATGGAATTATATTTCTTTCATGCTTCATTATCATTTCATGGTAGTAATGACAGTGAGGCGATGGAATATTTACAGGCTTTTCAGAAGACATTTATCCAATACATCCCCTGAAGGGCACCTGGGCTTAAAGATACATTATCCTTTTGTTAAGCTCTGCCCAGAATCCCAATTCCTGAGTCAGCCAATCAGAACTTTCTTTCCCCCTTTGGTACTTAACATGCGGATGACATTTCCCTCCCCCTACCCAGCTGATGGGCCCCTCATCCTGGAAGTTAAGAGGAAAAATGGGATTGTGGCCTCTGGTGCCATGGTCTATGAAATGGGCATATGATTGTTGTCTTTACTGTTGCCACATGGTGGTCTTTGTGGCCATGGGCTTTGAGTGAGACTTTGTTCCAGTTTTCTCTGGAATACAGCTGTTGTTTCTGTTTAAATTATGTTCTAGATGGCTTCCAAGGCTCTGGGATTGTCTGTCTTATGAATGGATGGCGCCACTGCTGGAGGTGGAGGTGGTAGACCTCAGGCCGCTGGGGAGATGATGGGGAGCTAACCTGTGGGTACAGGAAGGTGTTTAGAGTAATGGTTCTTCTGAGGGGTGGGAGGGGACTCTTGGGAAAAGCTTTTGGGGAGGACAAGGTTTCTTGTGTTCCTTGAGGGGCCAAGCTAGGCCTTTATAGTGCACCTGCACAGCAAGTGCCAGCAGTAAGAGCATTGGGGACTGGGGACAACTGATGAGCATGCACCTTGTCTAAAGGCCTCTCTACTTAGACTCAGGCCTGTGTGTTGTCAGAATCTTGTGTTTTTTTTTTTTTTTTTCAAGGAAAACCTCAGATCTGGATTTTCCTTTGAAATCTCCAATTTAAAATATTGGCAGATATTTAAACTATGGTGCGCAGTAAAGAAGACTGTGGGCTGTATGGAGGCCCGTGAGCTACTGGGATTTGATCTCTACTTTAGGGACGGCAAGAGGACATTAGTATAGTGTCCACCAAGATCTGGAGACAGTGGCAGTTATCTAGCAGAAGCTCCTCTGGCTCCTAAAATTAGCAGGTTCAGTTTGGCTGCTTCCCTGGGCATGGCAGTCACTCATCAGTGAAGTCCTCATTTTACTGTCACTCCCATTGCACTAGGAAATCCCAGGCCCTTGGACCCTGGTCTCATGATTCTTGCTGTTAATTTGGCCATTGTGCTTTGAAAGGCATTTAGTGCCTTAGTCTTGTACAAATCTGACCTCTTCTAAATTTTTTTTCTCCTGGGAAAAACTCTTTGGTTGGGGCTGCAAAGATGAGTATTTTGTCTGCATCTGGGTTCTTTTCTACTTTGCCTCAGCTTTCAGAACGGAACTGAGCTATCTACTGCCAAAGGAATCCTTTGAGCTATTTCCCAGAATTGAGGGAAGGAGGAGGATGCAGATGTGGAACATTGCCAGGGTCCTGTTTGCTCCTAGGGACTGGGCTTATGCTGGTGTGTACTGGGCTCAGCTACAGCCTGGTGCTTAGCAGGATGCTTCTGCTGGAGTCTTCTGCAGTGCCTGCAGCCCTGGGCCGATTCTCAAGGGCAGATGGCAGTGAGGTCCATTGGCAAAGGCATCCTGTGATGATGAAGCCAAGGGACCCTGGTTCCTTCCCACTATATCATTATCACGGCAACTCGGAAGGTGGAGATTTGCCCAGCGGAAAGTAAGTGAGTTGGAGTGAAGCTATCAGGGTCAGTAAGTAGGAGCCAGGTCTGAGTTATTGCCGGTACTCAGATGGGTGCGTACTCTGTCCACTGTGATAGGATCACTGCTGAGGTCACAGTCCCCAACTCATTCTTGCTGGCAGCCCAGCACTTGAAATCCAGAGGCAAACAGCAAGAATAGTTTTCTCCCAGCAGAACCCGGATGCTGTTTCTCAGGAGTGTCCTTCTGTAGATGTGCCTATATTTAGGTTTCCAAAAGATTAAGAAGCAGCAAGATTTAGGGCTTTCTGATCTAGGAGAGAAGATAGTCAGTCTGGCCACAATTGATTTGATAAAGGAAGCAGGGCTGACTTTTCTCCCCAGCCCCTGGCCCGAGTACATTATGCTGCTCTGCTCTGGGATTGCTGCCAAGCTATGGGGGAAGGAGGACCTTCCAAGTCTCCACTATATTCTAGCCAGGCTATCATGAGGTGCTGAGGTTCTGCATCATGGGGACAGGAAGGGAACTCTTGCGGTCCTACCTTGATGTTCCCCTCACCCAAACATCCTTCCGGCCTGAGATACCTCCCCCAACTTTAGGCTCTTATATACAAGGCCCCAGAATCCAGAGAGGGGACCCTCATTTTTACTCAGGAACAATGGTCCAAGTTTTCCTTCAGGGTTTTGGGCTTTGGGCTCAGGGAGAGGAGGTGCTGGTTTAGGGGAGGCTCCTTCATGTGACTGTCTTAAGTTTGGAGCCTGTTTTTTTCCTTCTCCCTGGTCACTCTCTGATTTTTTCTCGAGCAGTTTCACAAGAACACCCTGAAAGGAGTTGCAGGATGAAATACTAGGTGTCCTCTTCAATCTGAACGATAGATAATGAATAATTTTTTAGTATAAACATATCTCAAATATGCATAGGGCATAAAAATACTAAAATATTTTTGAGTATATTACCTTCATACTTAGTATATAGCAAGTTATCCTTTTAGCATAAATATGCTTCATGTATATTTGAGACACAGTAATACAAAAAAAAATTCCTTATTTAGCTGGAATTCAAATTTAACTGGACATCCTGAATTTTTATTGGCAAAACCTGGTGATCCTCACCTTAAGACTTATCCTCGTCCTAAACCTAAGGTGATCCTCATCCTAAGCCTCAAAACTGTTTAATAAAGAAAGACATTTCCATCTTTTTGCATAGCTTTGGGCTGTCTCTTTAGAATTGGGATAGAAGTTGTGCAGGAATTCCACGTAGCTCTGCAAATCCTTAAGCTGCTCTATGTTGCTAATCAAGGATTTCACTGGACTTTTGTGAGCTGAGTGAATTCCGTTCCCTTTGTTCCTCTTGCTGTCGGACAAAAGGAGGTATCTTACGGAGTATCTGCACTAATACTCCCTGTACCTGCTCTCCCCAGTATGCACAAAAACCTCATGGACACTGAATCTGCTCAGCCAGGACCCGAGCAGGACTTGTCCCTGATTTTGAGGTCTGCTCTGTCCCAGAGGGCATGCTCGCAGAGGATAGTGGCAGCAAGCCCTCTGAACAGAGTACCTGGGAGAGGTCTCCCCCATAATTCTCTGTCACAGCCCCTGACCCCTTTCAGCATAAACCAAAATGCAGGGAAAAATCTGGCTGAACTTACAACACTGTTGGGGATTAACGATAGGCGGAAAGGCATTTACCTTTGGTATAATAATAATAATAATAATAATTATTATTATTTTTGTGTATATATAATATATTTCCATTTTTTTTTCTGGTACTGGGAATCAAACTCAGGACCTTGCACTTGGCAGGCAGGTGAGGCACTGCTGAGCTATATCCCCAGCCCCTGCTTCCCATATTTGTATTTGTTGCAAGAAATGCCCTTTATATTTAGAATATAAACATGAAATAAAGAGGTAATAAAATGGGATGGGATCTAGAAACCCTTTTACCAAATAGCTAAGGAGCCAGCCCCCTCCCCCCAAATGCACTCTTGACAATATTAATTGCATCTCCAAAATTGTACCTACTTCTGCTTGGGGGGTGGCATATAAACATATAAAACCCAATCCTGTGGATCCTCGAGTCCAGTGGACCCACTTTCTCTGTCGGAGGATTTGAGCGCATTACCTTTGGGTTAGAGGGAATCAAACCTGAAGTTTCAATGCCCGCGCTGTGCACCGATCCTAACTGAAAGCCCAGAATGGGAGCAGGAGTCTCTATCTCTCCCCTTTGGTGCTCTTTCCTCTCACACGTTCTTTCTTGGTTGAGGTGTCTTGGTGCCAACGTGGGGCAGTGACAACAGGGCTTCAGATTTAAATTACAACAGCAAGGGATGGCAGTGTCAGCAAATGTCTCCTTCACGTAGGGGCAGAAGTTAGAAGCGCTCCATGCCCAGCTTTTGGTAGAAAGTCCAGAACTCGGTGGAATCCAAACTCTGAGGACACTGTCCCCTTCAGTGCCCCTCTGGCCACTAGCAGCTTCTTCCCGGTGGAGAAAGAGAAGACGCATCCTATTTTTGCTGTAGGGCTCCAATCACAAGCCAGGCATGATGGCTACCGCAAATGTATCGATTTGTTTTTCTCCATAGACCCGTGCGCTATTTGTAGGTAGAGGGGGAGAAAGCCTGGGAAGAGTGGAATCTACTTCTTAGAAGCCTGGGTTATCAAACTCATTAATCTACATGTCAAGAGGCTAGGAATGAATAATTGTGTGTAGAATTTATCTGCCAACATGAGAGCTACTTTTCAGCTTTGTCTCGGAGCTCCTTCATTGCGCGGCCCTTATTATATGCTTTGTCTTCCCCATCGGAGCCTGCCTGGGCAGCCAAGGAGTCTGTACCTCAGCCCCTCTGAGGACACTTGCTTTGAAACATGACACGGTGAGGTCCTGCAGCCCAAGCCCACTCTGAGAGCCTGTGGCCTTATTAGTGCGCGACGCCTTGGCTAGCGCACCAGGGCGGAGGCCAATTAGAAGCAAACCTAAAGCCCCCAGGCCTCTTTTTCTGATGTAGTAGAAAGGAAAGGTATTTCTTGGGTAGAGAGGTGTGGCGCGGTGTTATTGGGGACCCTGGATAGCCTGTGCACCCAGTTAGAGAGGAGTAGTGTGGGGTCAGCTGGACCAAAGGGGTATAGGGGTGGAAGTTTATCCTGCTCACTTGCATCAGAGTGGAACCCACCTGCGGGAGCCTTGATAAACAGCCAGGGACAGGTAAGTTAAGGCACTCAGCTGGGCAAGACAGGAGGTAACACCGGGCTGGTCTGAGGCTTAAGACAACCTGGTCTGTACATCTGCAAGTTAGAGGGGGAACTGAGCATCAAGCACAACCCCATCCATTCATTGCCTCTCTCAGCTGGCCATGGGGAGCTGTAGAGGGACACCTGGAGAAGTAGTCTTTGCCTCTCCTGTCACTGGGGTGTACAACCAACTACTTTCCGCAGCGACCCCCTTGCCAGGAGCATCCCCCAGCAGTCTCTGCCCTGTCAGCTACATTTATGATGTGCTCATAATTAAATGTCCGTGAAGCTCACAGTGTGCTGACCACAGAGGGGCCATAAGCAGTAAGATAAATGAGACTGGGAGATGTAATATTGCTTCACTTGTGGGCTTCAGCTGATGTTAAAGATTGTCAGTGATAATTATTAATATGTGACCTGGTTGAGTCTTTATGTGAACAATAACAAATTTAATAAAGTGGTAAACTCCATGGCCGCTGTGTCCACACATCCTGCATGTGACATGCTCAGTTCTCACCTCAGAATTTTAGAGGTGTCCCCTTTTCCACTAGTTTGCAGGTGATATCGTAGCCCATTCACAGGAATATCTGCCCAAATGCAATGGATGCAGAGCCTGGGGCTGAGGGTCAGTTCAAGTGCATGATGTCTAGAGTACCTTCATGCCCTCCAGGAGGAGATGGCAGAGTCAGGGCCAGGCACCAGGGGCAGGGGGAACGCGTGGCTAGTGGCAGGTATGTCTGGCTCCTGCTGAGCCCTGCCCCTGCAGGGAGAGCTTGGCTCACTTCTCTGGCTGCTGCTTGCGCCCGCAGAGATGACCCGTCCAGATTTTGTGTGCTTTGGTCTTAGCTCTCCCACCCACATCCTTTCTCAGAGGGCTCCTCCTGGGGACTGGAGCTTGCTGGCCTTACGGAGAGACAAAACCACTTGGGGAGCTCTGTCTCCCTCTAGCATTTCTGTGTGGCCCATAGACACTGGCTCTGCAGGGTAGGAGGCCAAAGTCACAGCACTGCCCGGATGAGGCGGGACAAGCTTCCAGCCATCATTTATGCTTTATAGGCCAAAATAATCAAGACATGATTTGAAATATCAAATTCAGATGTTAAAAATAAACTTTTGAAGAGAAGTTATATTATGTAGAAATTATAATCTATGCATAAAATCTGAGTTTATTTAATAAATGTCTGAGGAGTAGTTGGAGAAGAGACAGTCATCCGGTGTCTGGGAGAAAGTAAAAACGTACTTGTTACATAGTGTTGAAAAGGAGAATGAAAGACTCAATTACCCTTCTGGTATAAAAATTAGACAAAGGTAAAAGTTAAAGACGGGGTTAAGGTACTTTGGAAACACTTAAAACCATTTACTACTTAAATTTTAAACTGGATCTCTATATATTGGAGACAATCACAACGAAAATAGATTTAATAGATCTGAGGATAAGTCAGAAAAGAGACATAATAAAACATTAACAAAACAACCCAGAACAATGATACAGGCAATATATATCAGGCAAAAAACCCAAAAAAATATGGGGACATAATATTGGCACTAGAATAGAATTGAAAATAAAAAGCATTAGGCAACAGGGAAACTATTTTTATTGATGAAGGGCATATGTTTAATACTGAAGCTGTATTGCTTGCCAATGTATTTTTACACTGATTTATTAAATACTGGACCGGGGTATGATAAGTCAGTGCTAGATAAAATGGATGTGACTCTTGTCTTCTGTGGGCTTACAGTCTGGTACACTGAACTAGACCCAGATCTTAATATGCCAAATAACACAGTAGTGAAATGTATTAAGCAAGATTGTTAGCAGTAGAAAAAGAAATGGGGAGATTTGCAGTTGTGAAAAAAATTTAAGACATTTGTTTCGATATTTGGCAAATGTAGTAGGCAAAGATTCCAAGGATTTAGCTGATTTCAAACAATGAAGTTTTTTTTTTCTTAAAATGAGTTTTCTTTTACAAAAATGAGAGCTGCATTAAAGCCTATGAAGTATTCACAAAATAGTATATAGTGTCTATAAATAAAGATTGCCACCACCAGAAAGTGGGCAGATCCCATATTTTACAGATGGTACAAAGAAGGGTAAGTAAAAATTTTAATTAACAAGTTGAAAAATTATTAAAACCTCTGAAATATATCTTAGGATAAAGAAAAAATCAAAACTATATTTAGAGACTAGAAAAGAACAATGAGAATATCATATATCAAAATTGATGGTTTATGGTCAAAGCTGTATGGAGAAGAAAACATACAGCCCTCAAATATCAACATTATTGAATATAGAAAAAAATAAATTAGTTAAACATTTAACTCACAATCAATTAGAAAGACAACAGCTAAATTAGCCTAGGAAGATATTGATAAAAATTGGATATAATTTAGTACATTAGAAAACATATAGCAAGTTACCAAATCTAAGAGTTAGAACTGGTCAGACTTCTGCCAAGTTACTTAAGTAAAAGAATGGGTAACAACATTAGAAATTTTAAAAAAGCATGTATTCAAAAAAGCTAAAAAAAGGTAGGAAATATAGTTTATATTATCACAAAAAACTTTATTGAAATGGATGATTTTCTAGGAAATTTAAAATTACTAATTTTAATTTTAGAATAGTTGAAAAACACAGAAAATAAAAACATGTTAAAACAGATGGTTGTACAGGAAATTCACTTAAATGTCTTAAGGAACAGAAAATGATCATGTTAATAATCATAGATGGAAAACCTACCAATCAAGCATAATCTTTATATCAAAAGCTAGCACAAGTGATGAATAAAATTATAGGTCAATTTCACATGTGAACATAAATATGAAAATGATTAAAAAAGGGACCCTCCATTAAAATTATAAAAACTATATCATGACCAACAAAGTCTTAGTACTCCATTTTAAGGATGGTACCAAATTAGGAAATATATAATTAAAACTTATCACATCAGGAGGTCACTGGAGAAGAATCTGTAATCATCTACCAAAAAGACATTTGATAAAACATAACATCCAGTACTGACAAAAACTATGATTAAAATAGGCATAGAAGGATAATTAATTATCTCGGTGGTTCTCAACCAGGGACATTTTTGTCTTGAGGAGACATTGGCAATTTCTGGAAACATTTTCATTGCCATGATTTGAAAATGGTGCTATTGATTGTGAAGAGGCACAGGTCAAGGATACTCCTTACTAAACATCTCAAAATGCACAGGAAAATGTTTCCCTCCCCCTATGAAGAATTACCGAACTCCTAATATTGATGATACCAAGATTGAGAGTTGGTTTATGTGACAGTCAACCTCATAACTACAATGAGTACCATACTAAAAACTGAAAAATTGCAGGAATTCTTGTTTCAGCCTTACAAGTCTAGGATAATTATCCAATGAACAATATAATCAAAGCAATAAAAAGAAGTGAGGATTAAGTACTGGAATGATCAAAGCATAGTATTATTTTGTGACAATGTGAAAAAACCCAACAACATTATTGGAAATACTCTTATGCCATATAAAGGAGTTCAATAATATCAAATCTAAAGTTAGTATGGGTGGGGGAATATAATAATACTTTTTCAGATAAAAAATTAATTTATAAACCCATGATGAACAAAAGAGTGATACATCAAAATAATCAGTTAAATCAATGGAAATAAAGTCAATAAATAAGCATAACTATAGTAAAAGGGGATGCACTAAATAGTACATAGAAGAATAGCTTAATAGCTAGGGATGTAGCTCAGTGGTGCCATGCCTGCCTCACAAGTGCAAGGTCCTGAGTTTGATCTCTGGTACAGGAAAAAAGAAGAAAAGAAAGAAAAAGAAGAATTTGTTAAAAAGGACAAGATATAATAATTGTACATCATCATGTGCTTAACAATAGAGCTTTGGAAAATATGAAACAAAACTAATAGAAATACATAAAGATAGTACATATTTGTGGGACAAATTTCATACTTCTTGAAGAAATAAATATTTCAAATAGACAAAACTAACAGTGTATAGAATATAGATGACATGACCAATAGCTTTATACTAACAAACTTATAGTGCACATTCATTTCAGACACACATAAATCATTCAAACAAATTGATAACAGAAGAGATCATAAAGGAAATCACAGCAAATCTGAAAAAGTAGAAATTATAGAGGCTTCTTTATTCCCTGAATAAATGAGAAAAGAACTAGAAGAGATTAAATCAATCACTATAAATCATATATAGAAACACTTACCAAAAAATCTTGCATTAATAAGGAAATGAAAATTATACACTACTTAGAAATAAGCCACTAGAGCATTAAATAGTAAAACCTGTGAGATGTGGCCAAAGCAGTTATTAAAGGTCAATTTATGGACATAAATGCATAAATTAGAAAATGAGGGAAATTGAAATCAAATGTACCAAAATAATATTTAGGATACTAGGAAGAACAACAGAAACAAGAAAAAAATATCAAATCTCCAGAGAGTAGAAGGAAGGACCTAATGAAGATTAAAAACTGACAGCAATAAAATAAGACCAACAAAGGCAGTGAAATTGAGAAAAACATCTTTAAGTTTGTTTAGGAAAAAAGGGTATAAATGAATAGTATCATAAAGAGATAAAATGGTATAATTACAGATCAGAAGGAATAGTGTCTTTATATCAATAACTGAGAAAATAGATGAAATACCAATTTTCTAAAAAAACATACAAATTAGCAACATTAGCTCAAGATGTAGTAGGCATCCTAAACGTGCTATTTCTACTGATGATGTGGGAATGTCAGTTAAAGATATTCTTTTAGGAAAACCATTAAGCTTGGATGGTTCTATTATTTGACTTTATTACACTTTTAGAAAATAGATAATCATTATGTTGTAAATTGGAAAGTTACCTTCTGAATTAGTATAAATTTGATATTACAATCATAGCAGAAGCCAAAGCATTTTTGCTGATTATTCTTTCATGATAAACAAGAATCACCTCTTCAAATATTTGTTTCCCACATGAGCTGTAAAAGAAAAATTATTAAGGGAAAAATGTCTATCAGAAATCCATACCAGTGACTAAACTATGAAGAGTACTTCCATTCAAAGCATGACCTAGAGAAGGTTTCCTATTAGTTCTACATTGAATATTCTATTGAAGTTCCAACCCCATGCTATATAACAAGAAAAAATTAAAAAGTCATGTAGATAATGTAAAGAAAGAGATAATAGCATCATTTTGATTTTTTTCAGCCAACTTCCCTAAGAAAGGGTAAGATACAATCAGTTGAGAAATCATTAGAGTTATTAAGAAAGTTTCATATAATGGCCCAATACAAAATAAATATATAAAAATGGATAGCTTTTGATACACAAGTACTATCTCATTAGAAAAAGTAATAGACAAAATAACCCAATTTACATAGCATGAAAACTACAAAATATCTAGAAAAAACCATTAGATTATTGAAAGGCATAATAGGCCCAAGTAAGAACCATCAAGACATATTATAATCATATATTGGTTCAAGTAGAATGGTATCCATGCTAAAGATTTGACTAGAGCAGTATAATAGTCTGGAAAAAGATCCCTGTTTATATGCATATTATTTTGTGAAAGTAGCATTTCATATTAGTGAGAAAAAGAATGAATAAATAGTATGAAAATATGAGATACCACTTGGAAAAGAATCTATCTATCATCTATCTATCTATCTATCTATCTATCTATCTATCTATCTATCTGTTACGGTACTGGGGATTAAAACGGGTTTTGGCACGAGTGCACTGAGTTTACATTTCCAGCCCTTAAAAAAATTATTTTGAGGTAGGATCTGGCTAAGTTGTTCCAGGTTGGGCTGGGATTTGAGATCCTCCTGCCTTAGTCTCCCAGTACTTGGATTAGGGTGTGCACCACTATACCTTGCTGAAAAATATTGTATTTTTTAATGTTACTTTACTTGTCAGAGTAAGTTCCAGTGTTTTACAAAAACAAAACCTTTTAGGTTAACTTTTTAAGTTAGTAAAATATTAAATACATTAGCTATAGAAGCAAATAGAAGTCTGTCTCAATAAAATTGTAAGGTTCATAAACATTGATCTCCTCGAAATAGAAAGTAGAATATGGCCACTGGAGGCCAGAATGAGTAGGTGGGAGAGAGATGGAGGGAGGTTGGACAGTGAGTATCAAAATGAATTTAGTTAGAAGGAATAAATTCAAGTGTTTTATAACTCCATAGTGTGATAAAGTTTTATATGTGTTTTATAAAGCACTAGAAGAGAGGAGTTGGAAGTCTACCAGTACAAAGAAATGATAAATGTTTAAAGAGGTTGAAATGCTAATTACCCTGGTTTTATCATCACATATTGTATCACATATCAAATTGTAACCTTATACCCCATAAATATGTACAAAAACTTCCATATGACAAAAGATACTATGAACAAAATTAATAGAGTACATGCTAGTGGAAATATTTACAATATCTGTAATAAGCAGAAGATTAATATCTAACATATGTATAAAATTTGGAAATAAAAAGTAAAAATCATCAACCCAAAAGGAAAATAAGAAATGGATTCTTGTTCTATTTTTTTCTGCAGTACAGCTTTGCAATTCTTCCAGGAAAGATGTGGTGAACTTTGAGTCCTTAAACAATTTAAAATGTTTTTCTTTTGCCTTAAGGCTTGACTGATATTTTGGATGGGTATAGAAATGTAAATGTAGTATAATTTTCTTTCAAAATTTGAAGGTGTTGCTCAAAAACAGTCAGATGTCAGTGTGATCCTTGTTCTTCTGCAAGTAAACTTTTTTTTCTAAAAAGTTTTTTAATGTGCTTTCTGAATTTCAGAGGGATAACTTTGTAACTTTCTCCTGTTACCCTGCTTGGTATTTATGGATTTTATTGTTAACTCAAAGACTTTATTTTCTTCTTCAGGTCTTGAAAATTTTCATTTATTAGTTCTCTGATTTTTTTTCCTTTCTGCCAGTCTATTTTTTCCCATTACCTCTCTGGGATTTAGATTTCAGGACTTTTGAATTTACCTTCCAAGTCTCTTTTGCTATGTCTCTGTCTCTGTTTTTCCCTTCCTTTCTCCTTTCCTTAGTTAATTCCTTCCTTCCTTGGTATAATTTTGTCCTGTGTTTTATTTTGGGGAAATCAATATTCTACCTCATTAATTTACCCTTCAGCTATGCCCATTAGCTATTTAACCAAGTGTCATTTTCTTTTAAAACTGAACTGTCATACTTTTTTGTCTTTGGGATTTTAAATTGATTTTTTTTTTTTTTTTGGTACCAGGGATTGAACTCGGGTCCTTGCACTTGCGTGCCAGGTGGTGAAACCACTGAGCTAAATCCCGGGCCCTTAAATTGACATTTTAAAAATTAATTTTATTGGTACATTTTAGGTATACAATATAATAACACTCATCATTGGAGATTTGTACCTTTACATAATATATCTTGATTCTTATTTTAAATTGATTTTTGAAATAGCCTACTTCACAGTCCAAAGATATCATTATATTTTGTTATTACTTTACTTGAAGTTGAATCCTATATACTCTATTGACTCAATTGACACTACTGATATTTTAAAAAATGTGTTGAATATGGCACCCATGAACTAGGTTCACAGCGCACTGGGTACCGCTTCGGCCTGCTGTATCTTGGGCTGTAATTTCCATTACTTGTATGAGTTTGGTGAGAAAGAACTTATACAACATTTTAAGCAGAGCAACTTTATTACAAATATAGGCAACAGATGATAGTAGAAGGCTAAGGAAAGTTGCTCTGAGAAGACAGAATCTCACCTGTGTTCCCACCTTGCCAAACAGCTGAGAAACCCTAGAAATCAGCCCCCTGTGCTTTATCCCTGGGGTAACATGACTAGCAGGGATGAAGCAGTTTCTACGTGTCTCAGAATGTTGAATTTCCAGTACATTCTGCAATTATTCTAAAGAACTACAAGCAAGAAAGTTGGGGAAACCGAGTTAGTCCAAGAAAGACCCTCCCCAAAGAATTATCCTACATTCACTGACTGGGATAGATTTCCTAAATGTTCAGTTGTCCTTGGCAATATCATTGTTTTTATAATTAAGAACCTCAGTTAATTTTTTCCATAATTTTAGATGTATAGCTTGATCAGTTTTGACAAACGTATCCAATTAGGTAAATATCAATACAATCAATGGAGACATTATTTGTATTTTGCCAAATTTCTTTTCTGCTCCTTTTTAGTAATTCTGCTCCCCATATATTGGCAACCACTTATCTGTTCATACTTCCTCTAGTTCTGCCTTTATACTTCTGAGTCTGGCTTCATTCGTTTAACTTAAGACTTTGAGCTGCTTCTATATTGTTGCATTTAGAATTCCATTGTATGGATATAGTACTACAATTTGTTAATGTGTTCACCAGTTGATGGGCATTTGGATTGTTTCAGTTTTTGTGATTACAAATAACTGCATATGTCTTCATTTCTCTGGTAAATAGCTAAGGTGTAGAATCGCTAGAGCATATAGTGAGTATATGTTTAACTTTATGAGAAGCGTTAATATTTTCCTACTGACTATGCTTTACAAAAAACTTTTTATTTTGAGGTAATTGTAGATTCATGTGCAGTTGTAAGAAAGAATTCCATGTTTCTTTTACCCAGTTTTTACAATAGAAACATGCTACATATCTGTAGTGGAATATAACCACCAACATATTGACATTGAACTAATCAGGATGCAGGATAGCTGTATACCATGAAAATCCTCCTGACGTTCTTCTCCATCCCCAGGGTCCTAGATCCCACAGTCACTAATCTATGCTCCATGTATTTGTTAAAGATGTCCATAGAGAATGCTATATAATGGGATGATACCATGTTACACTAACAGACTCATAGATAACATTGTCGGGGATTTATCTTTCTTCATATAGCATAAATTCCTGGAGATGTACAAAAGTTGTTGTATGTCATCAGTTGCTCACTCCTTTTTGTTGCTGAGTAGTTTTCCACAGTTTGCTTAACCATTCACCTATCGAGGGGCATCTGGACTGTTTCCAGTGGGTGATCACAAATAAAGCTTCTGTAAACATATCTCTACAGGTTTTATGTGACCATAAGTTTTCTCTGTCTGGGATAAATGCCTGAGAGTACAATTGCTGGATCATATGGGAGTTATATATTTAGTTTCTTAAAGAAACTGCCAAACTGTTTTTCCAGAGTGCCTTACCATTTTGTATTCTCACAAACAATGCATAAGTGATGTAGTTTTTCTGAATCCTCACTAGCATTTGGTGGTGTCATTAGTTTTTATTTTGGCCATTCTGATAGGTGTGTAGAGACCTTTCATTACAGTTTTAATTTACATTTCCTTTGTGGCTAATGCTGTTGACTGGATTTGACATCTGTACACTCTCTTCAATGAAATGTCTTTCTGTCTTTTATTCATTTTCCAATTTGGTAATTTGTATTTTGACTGTAGAGCTCCAAGGGTTCTTTCTATAGGTTAGATGTTAGGACTTTGTTGAATATATTTGTTAGAAATATTTTCTCTCAGTCTGCGGCTTGTCTTTTCACCCTCTTGATATGATTTTTTTGAAGAGCAAAATTTAAAATTTTGATGAAGTACGTGTTATCAATTTTTTTTCTTTTATGATCATGCTTCTGGTGTCGAGTCCAAGAACATTTTGCCTAGTCCTAGGTCCTGAAGATGTTCTTTTATTTTCTTCCTAAAAGTTTTATAGCTTTACCTTTTACATTTAAGTCTGAGACTGTGATTCATTTTGAGTACTTTTTAAAAAAAAGTATAAGACTTGAATTGGGGCTCATTTTTTTCCTGTACAAATATTTATTTGTTCTAGCACCACTGAATTGCTTTACATCTGTATCAAAAAACCAGTTATATATATTTGTGTGGATCTATTTCTGGCTTCCTTACTCTGTTTTCTGTGTCTCCCTGTATCAATATCACAATATATTTATTGCATTAGTGGTGAAGTAAACTTTGATGTTGGGTAGAGTGATTCTTCATTCTTTTAAAAAGTTTTTCTTTATTCCTTTTCAAGATTGTTTTGAGTTTCCTAAGATTTGTGTTTGTCCATATAAACTTTAGAACAAGCTTGTCCATGTCCAGAAAAATCCATTACGCTAGCATGATAGAAGTTGCATCTAAACTGTAAATTGTTTTGGAGAGATCTTTACTATGTTGAACCTTACAATCCATGGTACTGGTATATCTCTATATTTACTTAGGTTCATTTTGATTTCATTCATTAGTATTTTATAATTTTCAGCATACAGGTCATATACAAGTTTTGTTAAGTTTTTATCTAAATGCCATTTTTTTTCTGGAGAGATTCCAAGTAATATTATGTTTTAAACTTCAGTTACTTCATATCTGGGTGTAAGTGCACAGAAACACAATTGAGTTTTGTTTGTTTGTCTTTTATCTTGTGACCTTGCTAACTCATTCATTAATTATAGGTCTGTTTTTATGAATCCCTTTGTATTTTCTACGTAGATAATTACGTTGTTTTCAAATAAGAATGATTTTATTTTTTCTTTCCAATTTGTGTTATTCTCATTTCCATATTGCAGCAGCAGAATGTCTAGTGCTGTATTCAATAAAGGTGGTAAGAGTGACTTTTGCCTCATTTTTGGCCCTACAGGGAAGTAGTAGGTGTTTTACCATTAAGTGTGGTGTTATTATAGAGTTTTTTTTTTTTTTTCCAGTACTGGGAATTGAACTCAGGACCTTGTACTTGACAGGCAGGCGTGGCCCCACTGAGTTAAATCCCTAGCTCTATTGTAGTGGTTTTTTGTGGATGCCCCTTATCAAATTGAGGTGGTTCCCCTCTATTCCTAAATTGCTGAGAATTTTTGTTCTAAATGAGTATTAAATCTTGTCAAATGTTTTTGGTTTATCAATCTATATGATCATATAATTTTTCTTCTTTAACTTGTTGATATGACAAACTGCACTGATGGATTCCAGCCTTGCATACCTGGAATCAATTGCCTTTGGCCATGGGATATGATTATTTTAATACATAATTAGATTTGATTTGCTAATATTTTGTTGAAGATTTTTGTGTCTAAATTCATGAGAAGTATTAGTCTGCAATTTTTTATTTTTCTTTTGAAAAGTTTCTTGTAAGGCTTTGGTATTGGATAATACTGGGTCTACAAAATGGGTTGGGAAATATTCTATCCTTTTCTGTTTCTAGAGTAGATTATGTAAAGTCAGTGTTATTGATGTTAATTTTTCTTTAAATGTTTGGGAGAATTCTCCAGTAAAACTGTGAGAGCCTGGAGATCGACTCTTTCCTTCCCTCTCCCTCTCCCCTACCATTTTCTCTGTTTCTTTCAAAAGGGAAGATTTTAAAGTATGAACACAACGTCTACAATGGTTATAGGTCTATTCACGTTATGTATTTGATTTGATTGAGTTTTGTTTATGAGTTTGGAAGAATTGGTCCATTTCTCTCTCAGTTGTCAAATTTATGAGGAAAAAATTGCTTGTAGTTGTCATTTTTAAAATGGTTCCAAGATCTGTGGAGATACTCTTTCTTTCATTCCTGATACTGGTAGGTCATATTTTCCTTCTTTTTATTTTTGATTCTTACTACAGGTTTATTGATTTTTGTCAATTCTGTCAATCTGTTTTTGTTTTATGGATTTTCTCTATTGTTAGCCCACTTTCATTGATTTCTTCTTTGTTACTTATTTATTTTTCTCTGTTTTATTTTTCTTTTTGCATTTCTGTTTTTCTTTATTCAGGAAGACATATAGATTATAGATTTTAGGCCTTTCCTCTTTCCAATATATGAATTTAGTACTATAAAATTTCCTTCTATCGGTAGTATTACATTAGCTGTGTCCCATATAGTTTGATATGTTGCATTTTCATTTTATTCAGTTATGTGCTATTAAAATTAATTTCCTTTGAGGCTTTGTCATTGACTAATGGGTTATTTAGAAGTGTGACATTTAATTTTCTATTGTTTAAAGACATTTCCATTGTCTTTTTACTTTTTCTCATGTCCAGTTTGATTTTGCTATGGTCAAAAAACATATATATAATTTGTATAATTTAAATTCTTTTATAGTTATTGAGGTTTGTCTTATGGTCTTGGTTTATCTTGGTAAATCTTTCATAGGCCTTTGAAAATGGGGTGCAGTATTATATATATAGTTGACTCTTTCTATCAATGGGTTCTGCATCTGTGAATTTACCCAAACGTGGATTGAAAATATTTAAAAAAATTGTATCTGTATTGAACATGTGCAGACCCTTTTCTTGTTATTACCTGATTATTCTCCAGACAGTAAAGCATGGCAATAATTTATATGACATTTATATTGGATTAGGTATTATAAGAAATCTAGTTATGATCTGAAGTACAAGGGAGGATATGTATACACCTTACATAAATTCCATACCATTTTATACAAAACACTGGAGCATTCATGAATTTTGGTGTGTGTAGGATTCCTGGAACCATTCCCCCATGGATACTAAAGGTCAACTATATATGCTAATAAGATCTTGATGATCGATTGCTTTGTTCAGATCACTACAGTTCTTTCTGATTTTCTGTGTAGTAGTCCTATCAGTTGTTGAGGGTGTGAATTTCCCCAACTATAACTGTGGATTATCTTTTTGTATATTCACCTCTATCAGTTTTTGTTTCATGTATTTAGAGCTTTGCTTGTTGTGTACATATCTACAATGTTATATCTTCTTGGATAATTGATTTTGTTATTCATCCCTTTTTGTCGAGCAATTTTCTGAGGTCCATTTTATTGATACTAATATAACCACTCATGATTTTTAGAAATTAATATTTTATTTTTTTATCTTCTTATTTTCAACATATTTATGTTGTTTAATTTGAAATAAGTTACTTATAAAAAGCATGTGATTGGGTCATGATTATTTTAGGCACTCAATCATTGACTTTTAATTGGTATATTTGGCCACTTTATTTTATTTTGTTTTTTCTTTCCTCTTTTTCTCCACACTTGTCTCTGTGTGGGTGACTTAAAAATGTTTAAGTTTAAATGTTTAATGATCTTGATTTATAGTAGTTTTTCATATAAAATTTTGTATAATTTTCTTTTTTGTTGCGATGAATATCAGAACATCAACATGTGATTTATCGCTAATGTAGACTATTATATCAACATTTTATCAACTGAGTAAATACTGGAAATTTTACATTTAAGTCCTTTTATGAAATAACCTAACTTTTAAATATCATGTCTTGTATATATTTTTATTCAGTGCCTTTTGTTTTTTTTTGGTACCGGGGGATCGAACTCAGGTCCTTGCGCTTGCGAGGCAGGCGGTGGAACCACTGAGCTAAATCCCCAGCCCTTGTATATATTTTTAAAAATAGTTTTTGTTGCAATTGTCATATGTGATTAAAAAAAAAACCGTGAAAGAAGCAGGGTATATTGTATTTAGCCACGCTGTGGTCTTTCTATTTTTTGTTTTCTTCCTTCTTGATGTTCTGAGATTTGTTCTATTGTTGTTTCATTTCTATTTGAAGAATTTCACGTAGACATACTTTATGGGTGGGTCTGTTCTTTTAAGTTCTTTTAGTTTCCTTTCCTCTGAGAATTTATTTCTCCATTATTCCCAAGGGATAGTTTTGCTGGGAATGGACTTCTTAGTTAATAAGTCTTTTAGCAGTTGAAAAATGTGCTATGTTTTTCTGGTCTTCGTGATTTCAAATGGGAAATCTTATGACATTCAATTTGGTGTTTTCCTTAGGTAATATTTTTATTTTTCTCTTGCTGATCTCCAGATTTTCCTCAGTCTTTCTTTTCAAAAGTTCCAATATGTTGTGTCTTCATCTGACCTATTTTTGGGTTTAACTCTTCGAGGTTTGTTGCATTTTTGAATCCGTGTGCTTATATCTTTTGCTAAATCTGGGAGATTTTTAGCTATTTCTTTGAATGTTCTTTGAGTACCACTCTACTTGTCATCTTCAGGGACACCAATGATGCATTGTTGAGTCTTTGGTTATTGTCCACAAGTCTCTGTTAATTTTTTCAATTTAGATTTTTCATGTTGTTCAGAATGGGTAGATTCCAGTGGTCTTTCCTCAGGTTTACTGACTTTCTCTGCCATCTCTATTAAATATTGAGTTTACCTAGCAAGTTTTGTATTTCAATTATTGAATTTTCCATTTCTGTAATTTATATTTCATCCTTTTAAATGAGCTGTATTTATCTACTCAATTTTACTGACTGTTCTAACTTTTCATTTGTTTCAAGACCATGTGTAATTTCTTGTGGAACCACTTTTGTGATGCTTATTATTGTCAGTCCATTTCAATATCAGGCTTACTGCAGTATTGGCATTTGTGGATTGTCTTTCATTCAAGTGGTGATTTTGATGGCTGTTGATAGGATAAGTGACTTTTGATTGTATTCTGAAAATTTTGGCTTTTATTTTAGAAGACTCTGGATCCTATTTAAACTTTTATGTGAACAAGCAGTCGGTATGTTTAGGTTAGGTTTATTTTACAGGCCCTAGTCTACTTTTAGGGCTGTGGTTTAATTTTTAGAGTCAATGTGGTGTTATTTTGGTACTGGTCCCTGCTTATTCTTGAATGGGAAGAAAAATTTCCCCAGGCTGGGACTTCTGATAAATCCTTTTGGAGAAGGGTCTCTTACATAGACAAAGAACACCTCCCAGACTGGAACTTGGGTGATGGGTTCCCCATATCTGTGGGGGATGGAGAGAGCTTCTTGGACCATGTGACTGTTATGAAAAGATCCCTTACGACTTCATAGTGTCTCTGAGTGGTAGAAGAGAATCTAGACCCTGTGAGGAGAAAGATTTATTGTTGGTCTAGGGTTACATTTTATGCTATGAACCCCTTGGTAGTGCCTCTAGGTGGGGGTTGCACAGTGTCTTTGAGTGGTGGGTGGGAGTCTCAGGCCTAACACCTCAGTTAGTTTTTAATCTTTTGCTGCTGCTGGCCCCCATGTATGGAGGGTGGGGAGCCGAGCCATGTTGAGTGAGCATTGTCCTATCTTCCTGGGTTAGACACTCATGAACATTGCCTGTTCTCTGAATATATGCTGCTTGACACATTGGCCACTGGAAAGAAATAGTTGGGGGCAACCCACCTGGCTTCTCCTAACAAAGCTCTTCTAGAATAAACATGCATTCTCCTAACATGTTCTGCAGGTGCTCAGGGTGTCCCACCTAAGCCTGGCACTTCTTTGGCCCTCCTCACATCATTTTTTGTCGTTCTTTTCTGAGTATATGTTTTCTTTCTCAATCAACTTTCATCTTCTCTTTATATTTCAAGACGTCCTCATGCCTTTGGGTCTACTAAAGAGACCCCTTTCTGTATTTCAGGGGAGAGTAGAAGGGTACTTATGCCAGGTGTCACATGTCACTTACCGATGGTGATACATTCTGAGAAGTGTGTCATTAAATTATTTTATAATATGAATATTATAGAGTCTACTTACACAAACTTGGATGAGTATAGTTTACTGATACCAAGGCTATTTAATATAGCCACACATATGTTGGTTATATCTAATCAGGTCAACAGACACACACACAGAGACACACACACACACACAGAGAGAGAGAGAGAGGGAGGGAGAGAGAGAGAGGCAGAAAGACGTAGAAACAGAGCAATAGACTGAAAATACAATTTACTGCTATCATTGTTAAAAGATACGCAGTTCATGTTGGACTGAAATGTCATTACATTTCAGACTTTGAGAGTAGAAGTTTAGCTTCCCATCTTCACTTAATCTCTTTTTCAAAGTCTGTTTTCTCAAACTTTCTAGAATAAACACGCATTACTTTGATATCAGTGAAATCCATAAAATGATGAAAAATCTTTCCCATTTTCTTGGCTCTGTGTTGCACATTCTGCTAGGGGTACAGGCTCAGTGCCTTCCTCTTGAGGAGCTCACAGTGAGGGGGAAATGCGTGTTCTTTGGAAAATGTCCCCCAGGCAGTGGAAGGAATATCTATGCTCTTGGGGGCATGGAGCTGGGGCTTCCAGCTGCAGAGCTGGGCTCATCCTCTGAAAGGGTGTGTGCAACTGTTGAAGGTTGCTCCCGAGTCTCACAGGAGGGGCTAATCCTTCCCCTTCTTCAAATTGCCAGTGTGTGCAAAATGCTAACACTACACATTTAAGTGACGTATAGATCAGAACAGAATCATAGCTTGATGACATAAATTAAAGTAATTATATTCATTAGCATGATAAAAAATATGCAAACAAATGTTTATTAAATGCAACCATACATCAACTCCAAAGGCTTTGGCGTTGTTTATGTCTTTGTTGCTTCGGCATTTTGTCAAAGGTGGCCTGTCATGCTGAACTTAATTGACACTAATAAAAGCGGAGGGAGGAGGAGCCAGCCCAGAATGTCATTTGGCTGTGTAAGCTCAGGAGGGTTGAGGATTTGCCTCCAGGCCTCACTGAGTCTTTCTGCCACTGGCCCTCACGTAGGCTTGGAGAAGGAAGTCCAGGTCTCCTCATGTTTAATGGAGGCAGCACTGCCAACCTTATCGAGATATTTGAGGATGCACACCCAAGGGTCCAGAGTCCCTTTCTCCTACTATCAGCACCTGATCAGATAAAAGGGACCGTTTTCTGTAAGGGTTAGATATGTCTTCCCAGCAGCTGTTGTCCCCTCTCTGGCAAGTGGAAGTGCTTGCCTGTGCTCAAGATGGGAGTAGCAAGGCTGTGGTACACTTGTGTTGGGTGCTGGCTGGTGAACCTGGCAGGCTGCTCTGACAAGGCATCTTATTTTCCCTGAAAGCATCCGAATACTACCTAGAAGCCTACTCAAAAAAAGAGCAGCCTTAGCTGTGATGCTCAAGTTCACCGAGGGACTTGCTTTGCCATGAGAACTGGTATATCACAGATTTGCCTCTGAGCGAAGGCCCTGTCCAATGGGCACATGGCCAGTAATTATTACCATTGTTTACCAAGCCCTGAAGAGTGTTTAGAAAGAGCCAGGCTGGAAGCAATTTGAGCAGTCTGTCTGTCTTCTGTCCAGTGTGTGTTGAGTGTAGCTCAGGTGGAGAGTGAAGACCATGAGGAAATGTGGAGAGGGAGATATGGACAATAAGCAAGGCAGATGGTCTAGGGAAGAGATCAGAGCTGGTCATTGCTTTCCCTCAGCTTTATTTTTCTACCTCTGTGTTATACTTCAAGTTCTATGAAAACCTTAGTCAGCCTTAGTCAGGAGGATTTGGCTCTGGTTGTGGACAGTTTGGAGTATCATTCAGTCCCATCCATCTTGGGGACCTGTTTATCTCCTAGTCAAGGGGCAGTTGAGCGACTTACTATGCCACATCTTGGATTTGTCTTTTCCAATTCTTGTCTCTGATGACCATTAGGCTCTCTGTCCAGTTTGACTTTTTGGGTCTCACCAGTGCTCCTACATCTGCCCTTTACAGGAAAAAGATGTTGTAGAGAACAAGGCTTCTTCATCTTTAGAAGATTCCTTCCATCTTGAAAAGGAAGTAGAAATGGAAATGCTGAGATTCAGATGTCTGGAGTCACCATGACCCCCAGGTAGGGACAGCAGAGGCCCTGACAGTTTACTTGGACTTCTGGGAGCACCTCAGGGATGACCACTGCAAATCCTCATTTCTCCTTCCCTTAAAAAGGGAGCCTGGGTAATTTATTTCCATGGGGATGGTTTATATGGGGAGGAAAAGAACAGATGTTAAGAAAACAAAGGAAGGCACACCACGACTTTTGTTTCTGAGCCAGTGGTGATCAATTTTGTATACTTTATTGCCTGGTCCATGTTTTGGGGATGGATATTTCAAGCCATTTCAATCAAAAGTAGGGCTACTCTAGGCTCTAAACAAAGGCCTAGATTTATTTTTTTTTTGGCAGCACAATCCTCAAAGATTACACTTGCTGCAACATTTTTAGCCACGTCAACATTCCTTAGGAAATACAAATATGGGCATTATTTCATGGAGATGGCACTGGGTAATATAATAAAATGGATTTATTTCATCTTAATTTATTTAAAATGTGCATAGACAGAACTGGGATAAAATCCATGAGATGAAATATCTACTTTGCATGAATATATTGAAAAATTCAGCCACCTTCTAAGCCAAAAAAAAGAGGCAACTTTTTTTTCTCTCCTCAGAATAATAAGAAGAAAAGGTACTCTTTTTAAAACAAGAAAATACAACCTTGACAGAGAGAAGTGATTCATGCCTAATGGTTCCTGTGAAGGTGTGAGGGGTGAGTGTAGACTGCGGTGAGTGTGGGCTGAGGAATTGGGAGACAGACAAGGTTGTAGTTCTGCAGGGGAGGCTGGACTAGACTTCAAGGCGGGGAGGTAGTGTGAGTGGTCTGCATTTCCTGAGGAGCAGGTCACCAGGGGTACAGCTTCACCCTCAGCTGCTTCTTTCCCTGGACTTTCCTAAGTCTCAGAAGCACCTAATGGTGGAGAACATTTCAGGTGTCCCTTGTATGGCAGGTATACCTCCTCCTTTTTGGCTGCAGCATAGCATGCTTTTTACCAGGTGCTACCCCTCCCAGGCTGCTATATTCAGGATGTGTGGTAGATGATGAGCTCAACCATGAGGCTAAGAGTCTGAGCACTTGGGGCTCACAATCTCTTGCCACAGCTTCTACGAATCTGGGAAAACATTTTCATTCTCTGACTTTTATGTGAGAGACAGAGTTAGAGAGGTTGAAGTTTGGACTGTACTGTGAATCAGCTATGTTATCCTGAGCAGCTTTCGTTGCCTTCTGATCCCAGCCTCCTCATATGCAGAATGTTCTCGATAGTAGAACACCTACGGGTATTATGAGTTTGACATATGATGTTCATGAAAAGAACTTACAACATGCCTGATATACAGTTATGCTTTGAATGGTTCCACCAAAGTTCATGTTGGAGTTTAACCTCCATTATGAAGTGTTAAGGGGTGTGGCCAGATGGCATTTTTATGAAGTGATTAGGTCATGGGGGCTCTGCCTTTATGAATGGATTAATTCATTCATGGGTTAATAGATTAGTGGGTTAATGGGTTATCTCAAGAATGGATCTTCTAAAAGCCAGTTGGGTTCTGTCTCTTGGATGTGCCCTTCATTGTGAGATGTCTTGCACCACCTCAGGACCTGCAGAGGGTCCCCCACAGCATAAAGAACCTCACCAAATTGGCCTTTAGGTCTCTCAGCCTTTAGAACTGTGAGTTGATTAAACCTTTATTCTTTATAAATTTACTCAGCTCATGGCATTCAATTATAGCAACAGAAAATGGACTAAGACAGTTGGGAACCAGTGAATGTTAGTTATAAAGTTTCTTGATCAACAGAATGGAAATAATCTTTTCATCTGCTAAGGCAGATTAGCTACTGCTGTTATTGTTTAATATTAATAATTGCTTTCAACTTATTTCTTCTGTGTCCATAAATTTCTTGAGAGAAGAAATGTTGCATACAGAAGATGTTATATAGTGAATTTGAGCAGAATTTTGTTTTTGAGGTTTTGGAGTCTTTTTGAGCTCAGTTCTCTTCACAACTTGGGGTTCACGCCTGCTGTTTCTCTTACAAATCAGTGTGCTAGAGTGGCCTGTACTAGGGCATGTTCTGGGGGAGGGTGAGTGGTCCTGCTAGGCCAGCTTTCCTATCAGCTCCTGGGAATCCCAAATCTGGTGTTTGCAGTCTTTCCCCTCCACCCTTGTACATTGGCTAGTCCTTAGATTGAACTGCTGAGAGTGGAAAGGTCTGCTTCTAATACATCATGGTGAATCACTGGCCTCAAGACTTCCCTTGGAAGAGCCATGACTGAACTTTCATTCCTCTTCATTTTATTTTCCAAACTAAGCTGGGAGGAAATCCAGTAGCAACATTCACAGCTTCTGACAATTAAACAAAAAGCATAGATTTCAGGTTCCCTTTGGACCTACAAAAAATATTTGGAAATCAAAAAATCAATGAAAGAAATTCCCATGACTCTGTGGTGGGATTGCGAATAGGTTGGAGGATAGTAGCAGAGAGGGTTGATCTTGACTCTTCAGGATTCCACAGTCTAGAGTTCGGGGAGGCAAGTGGCCTGAGGCTGCCTTGGAGACTCTCACTTACAGATGCAGGAATAAACCAAAGAACAGGAGGCTGGGACCCCAACAGAGAGTATGAGCCCAGGCTGACATTGCCCTTCAACACCACCAAGTCCAGTGCTACTAAGTCTTGACCCTTGAGTCCCTGGGGACTGCCCAGAATAGGGCTTTGTCTCTTCTGCATAAAGAAGGTAAGTTTGCAGGCTTTGTCTACCCTGACAAAGCTACCTCCATTCTTTCTCTCCCTAGGACACCTAAGCAGATCCAGGTAGGATTTCACAGGCTGTCCTCTGCTGGGACTCAAGGTCACGACTGGTGCCCAGTATCCTGAGGGTCCACTTGGAGAAAGTGAGGCTGAGAAAGGGGAGTAGCTTTGCTTACTGTCTCATGATCAATTAATGGCAGAGTGAAGGCCACAGAGTGGTTACTCACCATTCAGCCTGGTAGGAGACAGAAACCAGCAATGCAAAGAATGAAGACCAGGGTTTTAAAAAAATAATGTAATAGTTTCTTATGATTTCAAGACTTATTATGCCTTACGGTGTTTTCTCTTAGATCCTAATGTTTTCCCTGGGTCTTGTGCTTTGATGTGGGAAGTCAACTCTTTTTAGAATGAAGTCAGATCACATGGATTCCTCTGTGCTTTCCCTCCTCCCCCCAAATAACCAAACTGAAAAAGACATAACAATCCTTTGATTTGTTCTATCACTCCCCAAGCTGCTTCTCCCTCTGCTGCTTCAGGGAAAGGACCACAGCCTAGCAGCAGACAAAAATCAGAAAAGCTATATGATGACACTGGAACATCTCGGGGCCCAGGGTTGGTAATTTATGAAGGATTTAGTTGATGCTTCTGACAGTGATAAGTTTTCAGTCTCAGTCTGTGTGAACTGGAATAGCTCACTGTGGACATTTTGGTCCTGCCTGCCCCACTTGGCTGAATTTGGGGACCACCCAAGGAATGTATGCTCACACTGCCATCCTGGAGCCTCTTTTAAAGCCTGGGTTTTGTGGCAAAGGGAGCAAGAGGGAAGATCTGATCTGCAGGGGCCATCTCAACTGGGAGGGACACTTGGGCCACCTAGCACTTGCCAGGGCAGCTTTACATGTCTGGAGGGTCCATTCTAGGTGGTCACGACTCTGGTTACCTGAACACCCTCTTTTCCTCACTCTTTCCCAGATGTCTGATCAGCTATAGGGCTCCAAAGCAGGTGTCTGGCTGCCTGGTTCTGTTAGCCAAACAACTCTGATGAACACAACAAACAGGCTCTTGATAATCTATGCTGTGGTGGGCCCTGCACACCTTCCATTAATATAGTGATGGTGTTTTCCTATTGAGATCAGACCCAAGTGGGGTGGGAGGCCAGGCTGAGCAGCCAGTGTGTGCTGATTTATGGAAACAGAAGGCCCAGGATGTCCAGAGCTCCAGATATGAATTCCACACAGGTGTACCTCAGTTGCTCAAGTCCAGTCCTTGGTAGTGGGGAGCTGCTGCTTTGACCAATAGGGGTGAGTGTGAGCTCCGATAGGAGAAATCATAGCACTTGCAGTTCTCAACCGGGGGAGATTTTGGGCTTATTCTGGTGTGTACTGAGCTGGGGTGTAGACTGGGTGATTTATTATGCAAACTCAGAAACTTTTGAGAGTGATAATTTTTAGAGTTAGAGAGGTATATGCTAATTAAACGAGGACTGTCGCTGTGTAACTAGAAATAAATGATTTTGGTGTGGATCAATGATTATTTTGATCACCTCTGCTGCCTCTGTCTTAAGAAGTTAGAATCTGGTACCGTCATGAACATGGAGGGCCTATGCCAGTACACTGGGGCTTTCAGGGTATTTTATGACTTTTATGGCTTGGGCCATCAAATGACTTGCTCCAGCATGTGGAGCTTGGGGTCTTGTGTGTGTTGTCTCTACCTGGGTGGAATAAAGTATTTTTTGGTAGTGCTGGAATTGAACCCAGGGCCTGATGCATGGTAGGCAACTGCTCTGCCTCTGAGCTATGCTTACATCCTCTAATAGTGAGTTGGAAACCTGTGCTGGGAGTTCTTTGCCTACCATTGATTATAATTGCCTCAACAGTAGGATCTCTGTTCATGGTTTTTAGGGTCAGACATCCTAGGTTTTTGTTCTGGGGCACTTGTTAGCTGTGACCCAAATCAAGTTACTCAGTTTATTTGAGCCTCGGTTTTCGCAGCCATTAAATGGGGATATGAATGGAACTAGCAGGATGTAGGAGGATTATTGTGATAATTGTGATGTGTTCTTGTAAGTCATGCTGAATTGTTGCTTAGGGTAGTGTCTCATTTTTAGAAGTTGTTCCACTTTTATACTTAAAGAAAATATAACTTACTTGTTTTCCTTTATGTTTACTTTCTTGTTTTGGTTTGATCTTTGTGTTTTGAGACAGAGTCTTGTCTTGAACTTGCTATGTAGTCCAGACTGGCTTTGAACTTGCAATCCTCTTGGCTCAGACACTCAAGAGCTACGATTATAGGGATGTGCCATCACACCTGGCTTATGTTTAATTAAATTAGGTAATTAAAATACATATGAGTCATTTTTCATGCATATAGGATACATATATAATTAATCAAATTAAATATGAACATTTATCGAAGTATTTGGATCTGCTATGCCTCCCAAACTCATGCTGAAACTTGGTTTCTGTTGTGGTAGGTCTTTGGACTGGGATAAGGCCCTGAAGTCTCCATCTTTATAGGTGAAATTGAGGTGGTTACAAAAGGTGAGTTCAACTCCCCTTTGCCTTTGTATTTTACTCTTTCATGATGCAGCAAGAAGGCCTTGGCAGATGGTATAGCACCTTGATCTTGGACTTCTCAGCTTCTGTAATTGTTTGCCAAAATATTTCTGTCCATTATAAATTACTCAATATCAGGTATTTTATTATAGTAGACGAAATAGACTAAGTTAGAAATTGGTACCAAGAGTGGGCTTGTTGCTGCAACAAATAACTAAAAATATGAAAATGGCTTTGGAAGTGAGTAATGGGTAGAAGCTGGAACAGTTTTTGAAGTGAATGCTGGAAAGGGCTTGCATTTTTCTGGAGAGAGCAATAATGGGGATTCTGGTGAGTGCTCAGAAGACAACAGCTGTGGGGAAAGACTGGAAGTTCTTAGAAATTACTTAAGTGGTTACCACCAGAATGCTGGCAGAAATATGGGCAGTAAAGTCCATTCAGATGAGATCTTAGACAGAGCTTAGGAATGGGGTATTGAAAACTGGAGGAAAGGCTATCCTTGGTATAAAATGGCAGAGAGCTTGGCTGAATCATGTTTATGTTCTAGAATTTTATGAAAGGCAGAACTTAAGATTAATATACTAAGAAATACAAAGTCCCCAGCCTGTATATATAAAGAAGGAAAAAGTATGTTTAGGAGGGAATACCAAGAACATGGTCAGGATAACCTTTATTCTTCTTACTAAAGAGATAGTAAGGGTAGAAGGGAGCGAGCTACTGTTCATCAAGACAATGGGAGAAGAACCACAGAGGCATTTTGAAGATCTTTAAGGGTGTCCATCCCTTCACAGGCCCGGAACTCTCTGGTCCTGAGAGCAGAATGGTTTAGGAGGATGGGCCTGGGGTGCCCACCATGGGTTTGCTGCGCTGTGTTGCCCTGGTATGCTGCTCCCTACACTGCAGTGCAATGATCCTCAGCTGCCCCAGTTGTGGCTCAAGTGGGCCCAGATGTGATTTATGCTGACAGAGGGCTTGTTCCAGAGGACTCAAGTGGTGATTCTAGTGGTGTCCACCAGGTTGCTACTTCTGCAGGTTTACAGAGGCATGGCTTTCTCTACCTTGATTTCAAGCGCATCATGGACAGCTTTGGAGCCAAGACAGAGGCTTGTTATGGAGGTGGAGCCTGCAGAGAGCCCCCAATAGGACAATGCTCAGTGGAGCCTAGGAGAGGGTCTACCCTGAGACCCCAAAACTGCAGAGCCACCAGTATTGAGCACCAGTGTGGGAATGCTGCATGTACCAGACTCCAATCTGTGAGACTGACATGGGTGGAGCTCAGGAAGGCCATGCAGGGGGAGCTGCCCAAGGCCTGGGAGGCCCAACCTTGCCCCCAGTGTGCCCAGAAGATAGGGCATGGAATAAAGGAGATTCTTCTCAAGACTTTTAGTTTAATATTTTCTTTGTTGGGTTTTGGACTTACTTGGGATCTATCTCCACTTTCTTCTTGTCTTTTTCTTTCTTGTTCTGCCTTTGCAGTTTGAAAGCATGGCACGTATGACTTCACAGGCACACTGTTGGAGGGGAATTTGCCTCAGATGAACAGGACCTTGAATTTCACCCATATGTGATTCAGAGACCCTGGACTTTGGACTTTTGGATTAATTTGGGATGTATTAAGAGTCGTGGGGCTAATGGGATAGAATGAATGTGTGTTTTGTTTGAGAACAATATGAGTTTGGCTGGGGCAGGAATGAAACATTATAGTCTGAATGTTTGTGGCCTCCCAAACTCATGGTAAAATTTGGTTGCTGTTGTACCATGGAAGGTGATAGGGATCAGTGTCATTGTAAAAGGAGATTTGGGGCTCCTTTTATCTCTTTGCTTTCTGCCTTCCACCCTGTGAAGACAAAGCAGAAGGCTCTTGACTTCCCAGCCTCCAGAACTGTGAATCAATAAATTTCCATTCATTAAAAATTACTTAGTGTCAGATATTCTATAAGTACTATTAATAAATGTACTATTTAACAAAAACAGGGTGAGAGAGAAATGGATCCAGGTTGCAGTGTGGTCATGCAGTTTAAAATTAGGTGGTCACTGTGAGCCCTATTGAAAAATGGCATTTGGGCAAAGGTTGGAATGGGGTGAAAGGCTTGGGGTGTCCCTCCTGCCCCCAGAGATGACTCCTTTCTTCAGTCATGCCTGGGTTCCCAGGTTCCTGGAAACTTCCTCAAATATTATAAATCAGAGCAGGCTTTTCTTAATCTGACAGTACTAATGGACGGCCAACATGTACTAGAAGCCCCCAAGTAGACCTGAACAAATTAGCATGAAATTGGTTCCTTTTCTAGTTAAAAACAAAAACAAAAACAAGAAACAAAAACCCATGAGCTGGTTTCCTGAGTATTGGATTAGGACAAGGAACAGAATGATGTTACTTGGATACTGGAACCTGATTTTGTAACCGAGGCCATAGCACGTAGAGTGACATCCACTGTCATGATGAATGGCTTGCTGGCAACAAGAGTGATGGGGGTGACCAGAGCTTGTGGAAGAATTTTTTTTCTTGCAGTACTGGGGATCAAACTTGGGACCTTTGCAGTGATCTACACTCCCTTCTGAACTTCTCAAGGTCTCTGTCTGCTCACATTCACTTTGCTCCACTTCTCTGTATTTTTCTACCTCTTCCTTTTGACTGGATGGTCCAGATTAGTTTCAAACTAGGCTGTAATATCTCCTATCATTTAAAAGGGTCGTTCTTGAGTACATCTCTCCCCGCAATCATTTCATTATTTTTTTATCACCTTAAAAAGTGTAAATGCTTACAAGAGAATTGGAGAATTGTCTACATATGCTATCTTCACATCTTTATATCCCCCCCACTGGGGATTGAATCTCTCTCTCTTTTGTCTTCTTCCTCCTCCTCTCTTCTCCTTTTCTGTCTCCTTCTTCTTCCTCTTCTTTTCTCACTCTCTGTCTCTCCCGTTGTCTCCCTGTGTCCCTGTATCTCTGTTTTTGTGTCCTTGTTTCTCTGTCTGTCTGTCTGTCTGTCTGTCTATCTCTTCCTGTTTCTCTGTCTCTCTCCCCCTCCTTCCCTATCAGGGGTTTCACACTGAGCTATACCTCTAGCATTAAAAAAAAATTATTTTGGGACAGGATCTCTCTAAGTCACTAAATTGAGCAGGCTGGATTTGAATTTTCAGTCCTCCTGCCTCAGCCTCCTAGAGTGCTGGGATTACAGGCAGGAGCCACCATGCCTAGCCTTACTCTCTTTTTTAATTCTTAGGGGCTGACTTCTGTCCCTGTGTCACACTCAGGAACTTGTCAGGTGTTCCCTTTTAGCCTCTGTCTTTCATCTCTTCTCTTACCTCTTCTCCTTCACCTTCTTTTCCTCTCCCTGTCCCTCCCCCTGTATTCATGATTTTTGAGAGGTGGTAGAATCTTTAAGAGGCATAGTGGGAGGTCTTTAGGTTATCGCTTTTAAAGGGGATTTGGTGGCCTTGGTCTGTTTTTCTTACTCCCTTTGGATTTTTGGTTCTGAAGTGTGCAGTTTGCTCTTCTATAATATGTTGCCTTGCCACAGGCCCCAAAGCAATGGGACCAATTGGCCATGGACTAGAGCTCCAAACTGTTGAGCCATAAAATAAACCTTCTCTCTTTCAAGTTGATCATCACAAGTATTTATTATAGTGACAGAAAGCTGACTAATGTAAGCCCTGCTGTCCTTTCTTCAATTCTAGCACTACCAGGCTTTTCCTGGGAAGCGTTAGCTGTACTTCCTCCTCTGCATGGTGAGCTCCATTATCCTTCCAATTTGGGCATAAATCTCAACTCTTTGGAGGGAGGTCCTCAGTCACTTAGTAGATTAGCCTCCCTACATCATAGGCTACCTCATAACTTTACTTAAAAGCATCTTCTGGATTCCTTTTAGGTGCCAGGCACTCTATATTAACTGGATTTCTAGTAGTTTACAAGAAAGATCAGGTTCCTGCCCCCAACTTGCTTCTGATCTAGGTTTAGAGACAGATAATAAAAATAAGTGTACAAGAGTGCTATGGTCTGAATCTGGTTTGAGAACTGAAGGCTTGGAGCCCAAAGTGGAGCTGTTGAGAGGGTGGAACCTTTAATAGGTAGGACCTATTAGGAAGTAATTAGTTATGAAAGCTCCACCCTCATGAATGGATTAATACTGTATCTTCAAAGCAGGTTATTACAAAGTGAGGTCACCCACACCTTGGCCCTTTCTGCATATGGGCAGTTCCCTGTCCACTCCTCCGCCATATTGTGACACAGCCACCAGGCCCTCACTAGGATGCTGGTGACATGTTTTTTGAACATTTCAGCTACCAGAATCATGAGCCAAATAAGCCTCATTACTTTATAAGTTACCCAGCTTCAGGTATTTTGCTAAAACAATCTAAAAGGAGCTAGGACAACAACCTTGATATTTTATGTGAAGGAAATAAATAGGGAAAATGATGTCAACTCCTGAAAGTGGGGAAGAAGGGAAATTTCCACAGGTGGTGAGGGAAGCCCTGGGGAAGAGCTGAGAACACAAGTGCAAGTGTGAGACCAGCCAGCTGAATAAAGACCAGAGGGAGAGCCTTCCAGAGAGAGAGAGGGAACAGCAAGCAGAAAGGCACCAGCCTGTGTTCCAAGGGCTGCTGAATCCTGAGGCTGCCAACAGCAAGCAAAGTAAGGACCACGATGGAGAGGTGGGCAGGGCCCAGTCCCTGGTCTGAAGTTGGTCCTGTCGTTCCTGGCATGGAAAGCGCAAGACTACACACACCTACTCTCTCCACTACTGACACCAAATACCAGCTTCCACCCAGTGCCTGACCACAGTAGTTGTCGAGTAAACACTTAGGAAAGCTGAATGAATATTATTGATATTAATGAGGTTAACTAGGTTTCCATTCCCTTTCCATGTTTACATTATCCATGTTCTCACTGAGCATATTGTTTTTCAGCCATGCCAAATGTATCCTTGAGCTTGGCTTGGTTGAAGTACTGTAGATTTTGATTTGGAGCTGTCTGTGTTTCATCAGTGAGTCATGGACGTGTCTGTGTTTCTTCCAGGGGACTGCTGGCTCTGAAACCCAAACTTCCCCCTTTAGTTTTCATGAGGAGCCCTCAGAATATTCTAGAAGTGCAACAAAAATTCCTGCAAACAAGTCCAAGTATTATTCTGGAGTCAGAATGGCTGTGTTGCCCTTCCTCTTCAGTTTGGCTAACTGCTGGCAGGAAGGAGGGAAACTCTACACAGGACTGATTTCTTTGTAACTGACAAGAAGTCTGGGTGGTTTGTTTTTTAATATATGCAGTGGGATGTCTAGACAGGTCCATCTTTTTTGCATTTGATGTAGAATATTTGTTAGACACAGAGGACCCCGGAGAAGCTAGAATCCAAAACAGCTTCAGCAGAAAAGACCTTTGCCAGAGAGTCTGTGTCATAATGAGATCTTTATGTCGACTGGATCTTTACTAACCCAGGGCCAACCCAGTTTTTTTTCCACATGAAATTAATTTATTGGCTGTACTGTTCAGACGTCATTTGGCTCCAACTGCTGCTCCTATGTCCTCACCTCTTTTGAAAAAGACTTATTATTTTTAAGGACTAGTGTCTTGCGATTCCTCTGTGGTGTCTGACTTCACTTGATTCTTTTGGCTTCCTGCAGGGTGAGCAGTGGCCTTGGCTTGTGTGTGTCCTTGACCTGGCCTTGGAGTGAATATGTGTGTGTGTGTGTGTGTGTGTGTGTGTGTGTGTCCCCTCATGTGTCTGTGTGCACACACACGTGCTGAGCAATCCTGCACAAACATGAATGGGAACTCCAGAGAGCCTGGGGGGCTGGATCTGTGCGTGTGGGGCGGTGGCATGACGCTGACACACGAACACTAGTGTGTCACCGAGATGGTGAGAAGAGCACAGCCCAAGCTGTCTATGCAGTCCTAATTACTCAGCTGGAACAGCAGCTCAGCAATAGAGTTAAGAGGGTGTGCTGAGGCCAAGTGCCTGGATTTGAATCTCAGCTCTGCCTCCTCACCTTTCGTGTGTCATCTCCTCTTTTTGTGCCTCAATTTTCTCACTTTCGAAATGGGAGTAATAAAAGTGCCTCAGGGAGCTGTGGGTGGATCAAGTGAGTCAGGACACCTCCTGCATGTGCTGCAGCCCTGGCACATGGGAGGCACCCTGTAATTGTCAGTTAATGGGGTCATTACGACCTTTCCTTGTTATTTTCCCTTCTGATGGGCTATTTACAGCCCTTGGTAAGGAAGCCTGCCCCACGCCCCTTGTTCCGTTTGATTTAAATAGGCTACATGTTGATATTTATTTACGGTCCATCTGGCTCCCAAACGAGTTGCTGCAGGATCCTCAGTGCATTTCCCAGCAGCATGTGTGGTCCGGTGTCTTATCCACCTGCCCACCAGCCGCTCCTCGATTGGAGTTGGCTTTGTACACATGGACTCCCACCTACCCAGTGTCTGCACACCTGCGTCCAACGTCAACCCCACCTCCTCTGCGAAAGCCCTAGCCTCCAGATGGACTTTCTGCTTCTGTTTTGCTCTGGGGTGATCCTTGAAGGCACACGTGGTGGGCCTTCTAAGTCCATGCAGACCTTCAGGAACGAGTAGGATCTCCTTGTCGTGTTCATTGAATTTGGGAGTAGAACCACTTTGAGGAGCTTACCTCTAAATGACCTTTTAACCAATGTATGCACTTTAAAAATTCATATGTGAAAAAAAATTCTTATGTGATAAAAATCTATTTTTGGTGTACAGTTCTGTGAGTTTAGACAAAACTGAACAGTCATGTAATCATCACCACAATTAAGATACTTAACCAGTGAGGCATGGCAGTGCATGTTTGTAATTTCAGCACTTTGGGAGGCTGAGGCAGGAAGATTGTAAGTTTGAGTCCAGCCTGGGCAATGTAGCAATTTAGTGAGACCCTGGCTCAAAATAAAACATCAAAAAAGGACTGAGGATGTAGCTTAGTGCAAAGGCTCTGAGTTCAATTCCCAGTACCCCCCACACACACATGAAAAAAAGAGAAAAGGAAAAAAAGTCTCTTTTGTCATCAAGCCTGCCCCACACCCCTAATGCATGGTAACTACTGATGCTTTCTGATCCTACAGTTTGGCCTTTTCCAGACAATCATAGAAATAGAATCATATAGAATGCAGCCTTTGTGTCTGACTTCTTTCATTTAGCCCAATACTTTTCAAGTTTTCCCTTATTATGTATCAGAAATTTGTTCTTTTTAATTGCTGAATAGTATTCCATTGAATGACTTTTTACAGTTTGTTTTCTCCATTCACTAATTGAAGGATATTTGGGTTGTTTGTAAATTTTTGATGACTATGAATAAATTCATTAACAAACATTTGGATTTAGGTTTTCTTGGAAACATAAATTTTCTTTTCTCCAGGGCTATAACTTATAGGAAACTGCCAAACTGTTCCCCAAAATGGTTATAACAATTTGAAAACAATGGAAGAGAATTCCAGTTGCTCCATAACCTTACCAGCACTTACTATTACTTTTGTGCTACTGTATTATAGCTAACCTAATAGGGTGTAGTGGATTCACATTGTGGCTTAAATTTCCCTAATGATTAATGATGTTCAGCCCCTTTCTATGTGTTTATTTGCTGTTTGTCTACCTTTTTTTGGTTTAGAGTCTGTTAAAAGTTTTGCTTACTTTTTATTGGACTGTTTATTTTCTTTTTATTGAGTTTTGAGAGTTCTTTATATAATCTGGATTCAAGGCTTTTGTTGAGTATGTGATTTGCAAATATTTTCTTGCAAGCTGTGGCTTGTCTTTTTATTGTTCTAACAATGTCTTTTGGAGAGCACACGTTTTTAATTTTGATGAAGTCTAATTTATCATTCTTTTATGGATTGTGTTTGTGGTGTCATTCCACCAGTTTTTAATTTTATTTTAATTCGCTTCAGACTGTAGAGTTAGGGTGTGGCTTCCAGGCAGTGGTGCACAGGAGGGTTCAGTCTTCTCTGAGGTCTTTCCACAGCTTCCTCTGGGGGACGCCCTCCCCCACACTCTGTTTCCCTGCCTCTACTCCCCCTTCCCTTTTTGTGGTACTGGGGATTAAACCCAGGACTTTCACAGTGAGCTATATCCCCAGCTTTTTGTTTTTATTTCTTATTTTGAGACACTAAGTCTCTAAGTTTCCCAGGTTGGCCTCAAACTTATGATATTCCTGCCTCAGCCTTCCAGATTGCTGAGATAACCATCACATCCAGCTTACTCCCTCTTTCTCAAAGTATCTTCTCATTCCAGAAGCTTCATTGTCTTTCGTGGTTGCTGGATCTTGGCTGGGACTACTACATTATACAGTCTGGGTTTCTTTAATTTTGAGTATCAGCAAATAAGGCAGAAATATTGCTCCTTAGTATCTAAATGGGGTTTGGACTGAATGCAATGTTCAGGAAGTGGTAACCTCAATGGACCTGCACAATCTCTTTATCGGTCCCAAGATACTGACCACACACTCTTTGTGTCATGTGGATGAGGAGGAGGGCTCTGGATGCCTCATGATCTCTACTTTCAGTGCCAACTCAGGGCCTCTCCTTGGATCTCAGCCTTGACTCTGCTCTGTTGTGCTGGCCCCAGGGAAAGGGGAGGCTCTTGGGTGCAGGTGAGATCTCTCCATCTTTGTCATCGTGGGTCTAGAAGTCAAATGCAAAGTCCTTGTATAGGTGTTTAGGGACCTAGGGCTTGGAACTTGGGCTAGAAAACTTGTCTCTTCCACCTAAGCAAAGCAGGCATTGCTGCTGGTTCTGCTCCTGCTGTCACGAGTGTCAAAATGTCAGCCTGTCCCTCCCTGATTGGACAAGTTAGAATTCTGCAGCTAAAGGAGATGCTTTGCCTCAGTAGCACCATCTAGAATTTGGAATTTGGCCACAGTTGTGCAAACACAAAGAAACCTCTTCCTTTGTGTGGCCTTGCCCCCTGGGACTCCTGCACATCATTCTCAGGGAGAGGGGTTTTTGCAGACCTCGGAGTATCCTTACCTCACTTTGAGGCATTTCCTCCCATCCAAGTCCTCAAGACAGTACAGTGACTTGCAGTAGCTGGTGACCTTCTGCTGTAGTAATTCCCTCCCCTGGGCATTAAAATTGATTTTCTTCCTCGTGGCATGTAAAGATACAAAGTGTGCCCCTTGCTCCCCGTCCCGGGAGAGTTCCTACATCAGCAGCAGAGGAGTCAGGGACAAGGGGAGCTCTGGCCACCAGTGTTGGGGGAGGGCATCCCTGGAGTCTCTGCCAGCTCCTGGGCCATGTCTGTGTGTCCCAGTACAGCTGCTGGGCATGGGCCCCAGGGACTCAGAGTCAAGCAGACTTGCAGCCCCTTGTTTGCTGAAGTGGATTTTAACCAAGAACAATCGGTGGGCCCCCACTCTTCAGTGGTTCCTCCTTGGAAATTCTGCATTTGTGTTGGTCCTCTGAGACTTCTCTGTTGCCTGCCCACCCTGGACTGCTGTGGGTGAGGACAGAGGCTGAAAGCATGCTGAGTTCTGCCTCTGGACATCTCCTGTCACTGCTCTGAGGCTCAGCTTCATGGATGAGACATGTCTGGTACACAGCCCCTGGTGTCTCTTCCTGAGCCCTATCTTTGCCCACAGATGCCCGGTTCTCACAAACCCACCAGCCTGCTGCTCTCCACCGCCTGCTGCTGAGGAGGCTCCTGTCTCTCCTCTCAGGCCATCCTGGCCCTGTCTTGTCTTCCTAGAACCAGTGAGGATCCCTGCTGTTGGGGGACAGGTGGAGGTGATCAGCCTGAGCTCATGCTGAATCTGACACTTTTCAGAAGATCCAAAGAGCACAGCCCTGAACCAACTGCATTCCCCTTCCATCTTATTCTTATCCCCTGCTCCCTCTCTGTGGCCACAGAGATATTTCCAAAGGGCGAAGCAGATCCTTCCACCTCCTTGCTTAAAACCCCTTCTTGAGTCAGGTGTGATGGGGGCTGGGAGGCCTCAGCACCCAGGCTGAGGCGGGAGGATGACAATTTTGAGCCTAGCTTGGTTGAGTTAGTGACTTAACGAGTCCTTATCTCAAAATAAAACGAAAAGGGGTAGTGTGTAGCTCAGTGCAAAGGCCCTGGATTCAATCTCCAACGCCGCAAAATGAACAAACAAAGAAATATCTTTCTTACATTCTTGAGCATAAAATTCAAATACCTTCAAATTCCTCATCATCTGCCCTGGTTTGGGCGGACTGTCTCAGGGTCCCTGTCATTTTTGTGTCACAGCAATGTGCTCTAGGTTGGCACATCACCTACCTGCAGTTCCCTGGGAATGGCTGTCCCCTCCTTTGGGCAATTGTTTACTTGCTCCCCCTTCTAGGTGCAGGCTCCAGACCCGCACTTGGTGGATCCCACCTCATTCTGGTTCCCCTCCAGGTCAGCTGTGTCTCCTCTGAGTTCACAGCTGTTCTCCTCTGATGTTTTCGGCATAGCAGCTGCTATGCTGAAGGCGGACAAGGAATCGGCAGCATTTCTGTCCTCATGGTGTTTCCATCCTGGTGGCAGAATGGGACTGTGAACAAGCAAATAAGCAGGATAATTCACAATTATGAGATGCATAGTAGGAACAGTACAAGAATGGCCAGGCAAGTCCCCTCTGAGAGTGATGTATGAATTGGAAAGACCCAGACTCTCAGAGATCTTGGAGGAGAATGCTTCAGGCAGGAGACACAGCAGGTATCAAAACCTCAGAGTTGGACAACAGCTTGATATGTCCCAAGGGACCCCAGGACAGAGGCCAGCCTGGTGCATTTGCTACACAGTGGAGATTGTTGCAACATCCTCTTTCCTCTATATGCCAAAGTGATTGTTGGTCATAATTCACAAATGAAACAAGTAATGATGAGCAGAGAAAAGAAATGTAGACAGTGACAACATCTTCTTTTATTGAACTCCATGTATATAACCATGCCAGAAGAAAAAGTTACAGTACAAAAAAAAAAAACGCATAATAGACTAATACTATTAAATTACATTAACGTGGACAAACTTCTTCCTACATACTGGTCTGTTGCTGTCATAAATAATAACGTTATAGTTTCTCATTCTGAGCTGTAACTTCTGCAAATTTGCCAATCACTTTGCTGGTCTTTTTTCATCCATTCATGTTAATTTTCCACTATAGCCAGATTGACAGGTTGTCTTCACACAAAGTTGATTGAAGAACATATCTTTGTTAACCGTAATTTCAAAGAGTTTCTGAAAGAAACCACAGAGAAATCATTTCAAAATGTCTTAAATTTGAATACAATTTTGGCAGAGATTTATAAAATTTCCATTTCAGATGTCTCCTCCAGTTGAAAATCACTAAAGTATCAGGGCCAGAGAATTCATCATCAGTTTCAATTTTGTTCAGTAAAAACTTTCAAAGTTTTTCTTCTGTTAACAAAAATCACAAAGAATGGTTGAACGATAGTGAATGTGACATTATTGGATCTACTGTTTTCATCTGAGTATCCAGTTCGTGGTGAAAATGAACAAGACGTTTAAGCTCTGTGCTTCAGGTTTTGACAATGTTTAGACCAGTGTCTTTTGTCATTTCCCCTGAAATTCCTCTTCATAATTTGATTCTTTTTCTACCTAATTTTTCATTTCTTTGCTACACAGTTAAAGACCTTTTCTATAATTTCTGGGCACAGATCATCAAGGAATGATTTTAATGTTTCACTGTACATTGTTCAGTGTAAATTCTGGCTGTTTGCAAATATTTTTGTGACTGATACCTTGTCTGTTACTTCACATAGGATAAAGTACAAAATTGTACAATTGATGCAAAATTTTCTTCATTATCTTTTAATTTTCAAACAACAGAAAATAATGAGTTTCAAACTTTGACACAATTAAAATTCAATAAATCATGCATATGCTAAGATTTGTACTTATCAAGCAAAAATGTAACACATGTTACCCACTGTTTTATTTATTTATTTATTTATTTGCAGTACCTGGAATTGAACTCAGGACGTTGCGCTTGTGAGGCAGGCATGGTGCCACTGAGCTAAATCCCTGGCCCATTGTTCACTGTTTTAAATTATAAGCACAAACAAACTTCCAAATGCTCACCTTGGATGACAGAGTTGTATCTCTTCATCTTTGGAAACACCAGGATTTCATTGTTTGTTTTGAATCTACAGTTTAGAGGTAGGGATATGTAGTGTCATAAAGCTTGGAAATTGGGATGGTACCCAAATTGACACCCAGCAATTTCAAACTGCCACCTAAAAACTTGCTCTTAAAACAAATTCACACAGTGGAGTCCCAGTGTCCCAGGTACCTCTATATAGCTAGGAATTATATGAATTAAGTTCAACGTAGAAATCAATGTGTATTAAAATGTAAGTGATAAAAATGTGCTAATTGGAAGCTTGTGTATATATTATCAAAACCCCAAGCAATGGTGGCAATTGTTTAGAATCGAGCTGAATAAAATATATTTTTTTTTTGGCAGGGAGAAGTTTTAATCACTGACCTTATTTAAAGTGGTTGGTGCATGGTGATATTTTAAATACTGTACTATAGGCATTGCACATCCTTCTTGTCTGCCTCTGGCGTGGTTGGTTTTATGGTGTTTGGGGGGTGGACCTGTGCTGCCTGGAGAGCAGCAAGTGAGGTGAGGACAGAGAGATGAGGTTGAAGCCATTGGCCAGAGCCGAGTACTGCAGCATCTTGCAGGCCATGGTGATGCGGTGTGGATTTTATCACAAATGCAGTAGTGCCAGGTAGACATAGACAGACCTGCTTACCACAGAACGTGAATAAGTAGCCAGGAAATTCCAAAACAATGGCATGTCTTTTCCATCAGAAGATTAATTCTCTGAGGATAAGAAATGTGTCTCATGTACTTTGGTAGACCCAGTATTTTTCCTGAAGCTTACATGAGACTGAATATGCAAACATAGACTAACCAGACCACATAAACAAAGAGAAGTCTGATCCACAGTTTGCAGTACCATTCCAAGAAGTTAAACTACAATATTTAGCAACAAGACCAGGAAACCAAACCATAACCCTTGTAAATGGCCAGGGTTTACTTAATAACTGATAATGTCTGTGATTTTTGTTTCTGTTTCCAATTTAGGACCAATTAGAGAAAGCCAAATACACACTCCTAACAAATCACTTAGGTTGCCCAGCTTCTAGGTAGCCTACCTGATGCTTCCCTATGCCCACAGGGCAAACCTGAAGCCTTTCCTTTTTTTCCCCTAAAAAATCTTTCCCACTCCTCTGCCTGCCTTTGAATAGCTGCTAAATGCAAATGATCGTGGCTAACTCCCTTGACATAGCGAGCTCTGAATAAATAGCCATTGCTGTTCTCGTTTGGGTAGTCTTCATTTTATTTTCACACCTGATTCACACAGTAAGTGAGGGAATGAATGAATTACAACCCTGCCACCCAGAAACTGACCAAAGTGATGGGAGAGATAAAGCAGAGGAGGGGAAGATTAACAACAACGTGAATGATTGACGATTGAGGCCCAGTAGCTGCAGGTCAACAGATGGGGCATGTGCTTCTGAGTCATTCACTAACCTTCTCTGCGAGCCTGCTCCTTTAGAAATGTGGGCTCCTACTGCACCACATGGTTTCTAACCTACATTTTTCGCTCAGTGTATTGTGAGGATCTCTTTAGCGTATCTTTTAAAGATGCAATTTTAAATGGTTGCATCGTATTCCATGAAGGTGAGTGGATGCTTGCTTCTAATTTTAAATGTAAAATTTCGGAGTCAAAGTTTACATTTTAAAGTTTATTATTTCCAAATTATATTTCCAAATTGCTTTCCAAAAAATGTTATAGAAGTTTTCCCTTTGTGCTCCAAGGGTATGAAAATGACACAATTTTCTATTTCTTCGTGAGCAAATATGTTTTATCATCCTTTCTGGTCTTTGCCCATATAAAAGCCAAAAATGTTATTTTGTATTGAGTTACATTTCTTTGGTAACTATTGGTCTAGACATACTATTAGTATGTTCATTGATCATTTTTATTTCCTCTTAGATATATTTCTTTTTCAGGTCTTTTTTCTGGATCAGTTCCACACTATTTAAATACCATTAACGCCGTGATTTATTTTAGTTTGTCATAAGCAAGACCCTTCTAATTCCTGTTTTGCGTTTAAAAAAATCATTTTTAATAGTACTTTGGATCCTACCACTGAGCTACATCTCCAGCCCTTTTTAATTTTTATTTTGAGATAGGGTCTTGTTAAATTGCCCAGGTAAGCCATGAACTTGTGATCTTCCTGCCTTAGTCTCCTGAGTAGCCAGCCTTACAAGCATGTGCCATTGTGCTGGGGTGTTTTTCAAAAATTTTATGAGCACTTTTATAAGGATTTTGTTTGAAATCACATTATAAATTAATTGAAAATCTGTGCCCTTACAATATCAGAATGCAATTATCTCTTTATCTATCTATGCTTTCTTTGAAGAATCAGTTCATTTCACTAACAGAAGTCCTTTATTTTGTTGTTTAGTTTATTCTAAGTATTCAGATTTTCAGTTGTTTTTGTGGATGATACTGTTTTGCATTATTAATTGTGGTTAGTTTTTACTGGTCATTGTGTATACATAAGAAAGTCAGTCTTTCTTTCTTTCTTTCTTTCTTTCTTTCTTTCTTTCTTTCTTTCTTTCTTTCTTTCGTGGTGCAGGGGATCAAAGCCAGGGTCTTTGCAGCCTTTTTACCTCACCATGTCACTAAGTCATTAAGTTGCCTAGCCTGGGCTTGAAATGGCGATCCTTCTGCCTCAGCTTCCCAAATAGCTGTGATTACAGTTGTGCATAACTGTGCCTGGCTACAAATACATATTTGTAAAAATTTAGATATATATTTACTCTGTGACTAGCCACTGAACTGAGCTCTCTTGTTTCAATTTGTATTTTCAGTTAATTCTCTTGTATTTTCCAGGTCAACAACTATTAAGAAACAGTGAAAAATTTGCTTCTAATTTTTCAAAAGTCATAAATTTTATTTTTGTCCCTGTTTTATTGAATTGCCTAGAAAAGAGAGAATTGCTGTTTATGAAGGTGATGAGTATCCTTGTCCCTTTGTTCACATGAATGGACTAGTTTTCTAGTCATGTGTAATAGTGTTTGTGGATTGAGGAAGCTATTTTGTTTTAAGATCTGATATTTCAATTTCAAATTTATTGAGTTTTTAAAATGTTATGTTATTGGTACATTTTAGGTATACAATATAATGACATTCATCATTGGAAATTTGCATCTTTACATAATCTCTCTTGGTTCTTACTTTTCCCCCTTCCTTTGCCCTCCCTTCAACCCCTCCATCCCTCTCTATTTACAGACTTTGTTTCCATTTTTTCATTTTCTCATATTAATTCCATTCCCTTCTTTCTTTTCCCCTACCCCTCCCACTTCCCCTTCCTCTTCCTCTTTGCCCCTTTTCTTCCTATTTCACCTTATCTATTATACCTTTTAGTCCTTATTTACACTTTCCGTTTCTCACACTAGAGAAACTATTCAGTATTTGCACGTGTGTCCTATTTGTTTCACTTAAGAGTATGGCCTCAATGTGCATCCATTTAGCTAAAAGTGTCTCTAATTTCTCATTTTTTATGGCTGAGTTGTACTCCATTTTATTAAAAAACCACATATTCTTTATCTAGTCTCCATTTTATGGGCATTTGGGCTGCTTCCAAGTTTTAGCTATTACAAATTGTGCTGCTACGAACATGGGTTCACATATATCATTGTGGTATGATTTTTTTAATTCTTTGGGGAAGATACCCAGCAGGGGAATAGCTGGGTCAAATGGGACTTCCAGTCTTAGTTCTTTGAGGTATCTCCATACTGATTTCCACAGTGGTTGCATCAGTCT
>NW_004624794.1:7045708-7081170 GCF_000247695.1 Heterocephalus glaber | reverse complement strand
ATTGATTTCTCATGGTCCCTTACTATTTTGAAGCAAGTTTTCTTTTCCTGGGCACTAATTGCAATCTTATCTTCTATATCTGAAATTCTGTCCTCACACTGGCTCATTCGGCTGTGTAGACTTTCAATGGAGTTTTTATTTTCCTGGAAATCTGTTTGCATCTGTTTTATGGATTCAATTTGTTTCCTATGCTCAGATTCCATCATGTTCTTCAGTTCCTCTCTCGATTTATTAATCATGTCTTGCAGTATGAGGACAATCTCTGCTGTTATCTGAGAAATTATTTCTGATTTCATTTTTTCCAGATCCTCTTTTGTTGCCAGTTCAGGGAGTCCAGATGGCTGAGTATCAGAGTGTTCCATCTCCTTTTCCTTTTGGGTTGCTGTAGGTGATCTGGAAGTCTGGTTTTGAGACTTGTTTACATGTCTTCTCATTTCGATGGTGGTGGGGGAGGAAAGGGGTGTGTGTGCTGTTGGTGCCCACATGGCTCACCTTCTCTGCACTGGGAAAGCTGATATGGTGGCCTGGAAGCCCCTTCCTCTGCACTAGGAATGGTGGTATGGTGGCCTCAAAGTCCCTTCCTCTGTCTTGAGTTTTTAGTAAGATAAAAATATATTCTCCAGGTTCTGGAGATTTCAGGGTGTCCAGGTATAGTTTCCAGAGAATTTGGGGAGTCCAGGTGAGGCCAGGAGGCTGGAAGAAGTCTTGAGTTGGCCGAGAGCTCAAATAACAGGTAGAGAGCCAGGGATCAATTTATTGAGTTTTCATCAGGAAGAGATATTGAATTCATATTATTCCTTTCAGCTCCCAACACAGTGACTCTGTGGTTCTTTTTTGACTTTCCACTGAGATGAATCATATGAGGCACCCTTGCATTTTGGCAAGAAAACCTTGATCATGTTGGAAGTGAACTGTAGTATCTTCCTTAGATTGTTCACATCTGTATTCAGAAATGGGACTGGTACATAAATTGAAAAAAATTTTTTGTTATGTCTTTGAGAGTTTTGGTGTTGAGATTTTGCTTGCTTCAAGCAAGGGACTGGGAGAATCTCCAAGTTTCACTTTCCTCTGAAATCGCTTAACTAGCATGAGAATACTCTAGTGCTTTGAGGATTCCTCAGCTTTAACTGCCCTTAAAGCTTCAATACAGTGCCTCATTTTTGGAATCAATCTATCATCAGTTTTCCCAGTTCTATGGTTCTTGTTTTCTTTCTTTCTTGTCTTAAGTTTTAGTATTTCTTTTGCTGACAGTTTTGGTAATCTATATATTTATAAGAAATTTACAGATCTGAATGAGATTTTTAAAACCACTTCAGTGAAAACAAGTGATATTCCCTATAATACAGTACCTAGCCAGTCCTCATCTAAGCTGTCAAAGTCGTGATGGGAAGAAAAAACAGAAAGATTGTGGCAGGCCAGAGGAGTTGAAGGAGACTTGATGACTACATGAAATATAGTTTCTTGAATAAAATTTTGGCACAGAGAAAAACATTAGTGGGAAATTGGTGGCATCAGAGTAAAATCTAGAATTCAGTTTTAAAAACGATATGTTTTTTTTTTTTCCTGTGCTCGGGATCAAATCTAACACTGAGGATATGCAATGCACGTGCTCTACCTTTGAACTTCTCCCCAACCCCAATCATATGCTTTTATAAGAATAACACATCCCCACAATTGTGATCATTTCTCTTTTCTATTTCTTTTTTCTCTTTTTCTTTGAGAAGACTTGAAAGGTATTTGTTTGGTGTAAACAACTCATTTTTGAATTTATTTAATAATTCAATTTAAAAAAATTAGTGCTTTGGTAACCTTGTTATTATTTCAAAGTTATATAAAAGTTATAAGAAATTTTTTTTTTTTTTTTGGTACCGGGGATTGAACTTGGGTACTTGCACTTGCACAGCAGGCAGCAAAACCACTGAGCTAATCCCCGGCCCCTGTTACAAGAATGTTTTAAGGAACTCATAGATGTTGTTTAGAATTTTAAAATTTGCTGTTTGCTGTTCTCTCTTTCTCTCTATTTATATATATTAATTAGTAAACATATATTAACATTTACTATACATTAGTATGTAGTGTTAGCTTTTCATCTCTCTGACAAAATACCCAAGAATAACAACTCAAAGAGGAAAGGTTTATTTGGCTCATGATTTCAGAGGTTTTAGTCCATGGTTGTATAATGTAAGTGCAGTGGGCCCAAGGTGTGGAAGAACATCACGGGAAGTAGGAGAGGGAAACAAACCCAGAGAGGAAGGGACCAAGGACCAAAAATCATCCTTAAGGTCACTCGTGCCATGATCCACTTCCTTCCATGAGACCCCACCTCTTGTTTCCATCACCTCCTAATAATGCCATCAAATTATGATCTCATTAATCCACTGGTGAAATTAGAGCACTCATGATACAATCTCCATCCAAAAGCCCCAACTCTGAACACATGAGACTTTTGGGGGAATGTTTTAGATTTAAACTATAACATTCTGCCCTCAACCCCAAGAAGGCTCATGTCCTTTCATTATGCAAAATGCATTCAGTCCATCTCCAAGAGGCACCAAATCTTAGCAGTTCTAGAGTGGCTTAAAAGTCCAAGTTCAATGTCTCCTCTGAGATACAAGGCAAACTGTTACATGTGAGACCCTGTAAATATAAAAGTTGAGTTGTATACTTCTAACATATAGTAGTGAGGCATACATGGGTTAAACATTCCTATTCCAAAGAGGAGGACTAAGTACATAGAAAGAAATCTGACCAAAGCAAGACTGAAACCAACAGGGGCAAACATTAAATTCTGCAGCTCCACATCTGGCATCTGGGGGAAGTGGTGGTGTGTTGTGAGCTCCAGAAGGCCTGGGAAGCCTCATCCTGATGGTCTTGCTGGCTCTGCTCACTCTTCACAGCTTTCATTGACAGACACTTCATGTTCCTGGCATCCCTAACTTCTGGAGTCTCCACCGTAGCTTTGGCTTCACTCTCACACCTTTATGTACTGCTCTCTTAGAGATGCCTGCAGGGACTCTGACCCAGTCATGTTGCCTGGCCTCCCAGAGCTTCTTCGGACCTCTGGAAAGAAATCTCCATGACCCCATAACTCTTGCATTCTTCATGCCTGCAAAACCAGCCGAGGCCAAGATCTGCTATCAGCTTGAGCAGTAGTCGTGTTCACTTAGATCAAGGTTGCAGCAGCTTCTGTGTGCCTGGCTGGCTGAGGATGGTGAAATGAGTCCTGGGGAACCAATTCCCTAGGTGGCCCTGCTTGAGAGGGGACCCAAAGGCTCTATTTTCCAACAAAAGTTTATACCTTGAGCTTGTAACCCTGACCATGGGTGAGGTCTTATTGATTTCTGAGTTGCCTTCAAGGCATCTTTCTTTTGGTCTTGGTGTAAAATACTTGGCTTCTTTTTATTTAGTGCACATTAGAATGAATATTGGATTACACTCTGACATTTTCATATACGTCCATAACATACTTTGATCTTATCCACCCCTCTCATTACCCTCTTTTTTTCTCCCTTCTCCCTCCCTCTGGTCTTTTTCTTCTGTCTAGTAGTTTCCCTTCTATTTTTATGTCATTTCTCTCCCTAGATTTTTTTTTTAATGTCACTGTTTGCTTCAGAAACCACGATCTCTTTGGCCTCAACTTTAAATGACCTTTTTTCCTCTGGCCAAATTGCAAATTTTTCAAATCTTTCTGCTCTGCATTTTGCTTTTGATTCTCATTATAAATCTGACTAAAAGCAGCCAACAACACCTTTGCCACCACTTGAATGTTGGGCTGCCTTGAAATTTTCTCTGCCAGATTAATCAGTCCATAATCTTTAAACTCAATTTCCCACAAAGTCTGTGGGCATGGACAAAATATAAACAAATTCTTTGGGAGGATATATCACAAATGTCCTCAAGTCCAATTCCCAAAAAAGTCCTTATTTCTATCTGAAAGCTCATAAGCCCAGTTTTTACTCTCTGCATTCTGGTCTTCTGAACTTACATCAGAGTTGCCCATTAACCTCTGCTTAACAATAGGTGAGGGTGTTTCTGGCTTGCAGCTCCAAATCTCTCTAAATTCCCTGTACAAACTAGTTCCAAGGCCTTCTTAACTACACAATCAGTTATAATCACAACAACTTTACTTCTCAGTACCAATTTTCTGTTAGTTAGCTTTTTGTTGCTGTGACCAATGAATACCTGATATGAACCTTTCAAAGGAGGGATAATGTACTTCGGCTCACTGTCTCAGAGGTTTCAGTCCATGGTTGGCTGGTTTCATTGCTGTGGGCCTGAAGTGAGGCAGGAAGTCATGGTGAAAGGGCATGGCGGAGCAAAGCTGCTCACCTCATGGCATCCAGAAAGCAGGGGTGCAAGCTGAGGAAAAAGGGGCCAGGGAGCAGATACAGTTCTGAAGGTCACACTTTCCATGACCCACTCTCTTCAGCTAGGCCCCACTTCCTAATTTCTATCACTTCCCAATAACATCAGTGAATTATGAATTTATCAGTGGACTAAACTACTGGATGAAATTAGATGCCTCATGATCCAATCACCTCTTGAAAGCCCTATTTCTGAACAAATGAGACTTTTTGAGGGCATTTTAGATTTAAAGCATCATACTCCTCCACTGTAAAGTTACTATTTTATCCTTTATAACTAATAAGTAATTTGTGGGGAGATACTTTCACACCATGTAAATATTCTTTATTAAATTTTCACCCACTAGTTTTATTATACACTGATGATTTTCGGACTCCATTGTTCACTCCGTATTATCAATTAGCATTCTACGGCATAGAGAGCTTTTTTCCTACTCCTTTAATTAAAAATCATTTATTAATTTATATCAGTGTGGCACTACAGACTCTTAATTTATTCAATGGATTGTAATCCATTAATATTTTGATATTCAAATTGTCCTAGATTTGGCAGTTGGTTTCTCTTCAGTCTGGTACTCCCTTTGACATGTCCTAGTGACTCTGCATACTTCCTTATATTCTGGCACAGAAATATGTCTCAGGTTCACTTAGAATTTTCCTTGTCCCAACTCAGTTATTTCTGACAGGGGCTCTGCCCAGAACCAACCAACCATCCAACCATGAACAAAAAGTGATCTGTAGTTGGTGTTGCTTCTGGTTGGCTTCCTTCTTGTAATAGTTATGGGTTAGAACTCTGAACCTATCTTCTGTGGGTTCTAAGATTGAACAAATGAAAGCTTATATTGAGGATAATGGGGCTGAATTTTTCATTGTCAGGGAAATATGGAAAGGAGAGAAGACTAAGAACGTCCCTTGTCATGCTGGATTGGAATCCAAGGTAGCAGATGAACCCCTGGTTTTTAATATCTATGTGTTTATCTGTCGGTCTGGCTACCTATCTATCTGTCTTGCATGTATAGCTACAGACATGGGGATAGATGCCTGTGTAATGTGTGCAGGTGTGTGTGAGTGGACATACATGTACAGCTCTGTCTGCTGAGAGGACCTAGAAGCAATAACACACCAACACCTAGGAGCACAGCTTGTGCTAAGATTGTGATTTTAATTATTAATCTCAATTAAATTTTTAAAAAGTTTATCCTTCTCTTGTGCATGTTATATTACAGGAAAATTTTGTAAAAGCTATGTGGCATTTTGAAAACTTCATTCCGTATGCAGCACTGTCCAACAGAACATTTTGCAGTGATAGAAATATTATATATCTACACTGGCTTGCATCCCATCCGCTAGACACATGAAACATAGCTAGTGAGACTCAAGAACTGATTTTTTACTTTATTCAATTTTAATTGATTACAATCTGGATTTAAATAACCACTGATTAGGTTAGTGTCTACCATATTAGACTTTTTGGGTATAAGTTGTGAGGTATGTGAATGTGTATCTGCATATGAAGTTCATTAATAAAATTGATCAAATCCATTTTGTTCAAATACAGTGTTGGACCTTTGAGTATATGACTTTTATGTATATTTTACATATACATTTTTACATATGTATGTATAGTCAAGTTTATTAATAATGCTGGAAAGATCTTATCTTTGCTTTCCACATCTGGCAAAGATTGAGAAAGAAAATATTCACATTGACCATTTTGCTTAAATCTCTATCTTGTTAAATATTAATGTTCTCATCTCTGATTTATTTTTGTTTGTGCTTGCCTGTTAAGTCTTTGTCCATCACTTTATTTGGCACATAGAAAAAACTCAATATTTATTTGTTGAATGAATATATGCATGAATGAATTTTTTAGACTTTTTGGAACATTTTATCATGGGTGTGTCCTTTTATTAGAAGATGAAGCTGGATTTTGTTTTTGACCCAAACTGAATCTTTTAATAGAAACATTTAGCTCATTTCCATTTTGTGCTTAGATGTAACTTATAGGGCTTTTTTCTTTTCATATGAAATTAAAGTGTATTTTACATTAATTTCTTCTGATTAAGGATTTTTTCCAGGGATCTTTTCTACCTTGATGATTTCTGTATCCATATACCCTAAGAATTATTATTATTAATTATTATTATTATTATTTGCAGTGCTGGGGATAGAACCCACAGATTCACACATGCCAGGCAAGCTCTCTGCTACTGAGCAACACTTCCAGCCCAATTTTTCCTTTTTATTACTTCTCTACTTTTCCTTTAATAAAGTTTTTAGTTATTTTTAATTGTGGATATTTATAGATATAGTGTGATAATTCGATATAGTTATATACTGCGTAATGATCAAATCACAGAGTTAGCATTTCCGTATCCTTACACATTAAAATTTTTTATTAACTCATAATAACTGTTCAATTTATGAGGTGTATATTTTATGAATAACTAGAAGAGAGGAACTCAAAGGATCCAGACAGAGTAATGATGAGGAGATGGAGACATAATCGCCCTGATTTGATCAAGAGACATTATATACCTGTATTGAAATACTCACTCTTCTTTCTTTTCAAACTACTTTTATATCCAGGATAAGTGTCCTCTGTTTCTTATTTCTTTCTCATTTTCACTTATCTTTGAGTCCTGGTAATATCTCTTAAGTTTGTCTTTTAATTCTCCATTTTAAAATATGTCAATCATGTCTCTCTCCCCCCAAACCAACCTCTTCAGAGATTTCTTTTTCATACTGCCTTTCATAGTTTGGTAGCAGAAATGCTCCTGAAGAACACCAACATAATCTTTGTTCTCATCTTTCTTGCACTAACTCTGCCATGTAATGTGACATTTGCTCTAATTGCTCAGATTTATGCATGTATCTTGAATGGCTAAATACTTCCACATGTCTTCTGACTTCTCTCTTTTTTCTTTCTTATATGGAGATCAGAGGATTATCTAAGGGCAGCTCTGAGAGACGGGATGAGGGCTCCTGTTGAAATCTTTCAGGTCCAAAGAGAAGAGGGATAAGATTAGATTTACCATAGCTTTCCTTTGCCAAATTAGCTTCTGTGAGGCACAGCCAGAGGCTCCCTGGGCAGGGGCTCCCTTCTGGGGTAAGAATCATCTGTTTCTTGTTTGCTCTGATGGCCTCAAATTAATGAGAATAATATCTTCCTTCTTGGTTTGCGGTGGTGGCAGAGGTAGAGCTGTGTTTCATGGTCTCGGTCTTCCAGACTGTGTGTGTGCTTGTTGGGTTGTGATAATGTAACAGGGAAGCAAAGTTGAAAGACTGCAGCAGAGAATTTCCTGTCTTGAGGTTAGTTCTCCACAGAAAATGAGAGACTGCCATTTTCCCTCTCTGACCAAAAATTTACCATGTCCTGATTACCTTCTCTGCATGGATCAAAGTCAAATGGATGCAACTGAAAATGTTTTCTTTTGTTCCCTCACTCTTGTGCCTGAAGTTCACATTTAGAACACTAGTGTGGTCGGGTAGCAAAGTGAAAATATCCAGCTTGTTTTGTTTTGGAACACAGAAAACTGCTGTGTGTATATGTGTGCACAATTGTCCCTGAGTTGGTTCCAGGAATCCTTGCACATTGAATCTGTAGATATTCAAGTTCCTTATAAAATTACATAACATTAGCTTATAACCTTCAGACATTTTATCAGTGGTCACTAGAGAAACAGATGTAACACGAGATATACAAATACATAAGAATTTATAAGATTGGCTTACAATAGCCACCCACAAAGTTGTATGTGAAGAGTGCAGAGAGTCTGTATACACACTGGTGACCGAACGATTCAGTTGAAGGTCTGGAGCTCACTGCAGAGTCCATATCAGAAGGGTGATAAGTCTGTGATGAAAGGCTGAAAAGTTTGCACTGGAAGCCAGGAGATGACATCCAAGATGAAGATGAAGGCCGGAGCTCCTCCAAAGAAACAAGCAGATCTATCTTTCTTCATTCCCCTTTTATACCATCCAGGCGACAAGCCGCTCTCAGGTGGATCTTTCACACCCTAGAGTATGAAATTGCTGAGCCAATTTAGTTGAATCTCTTTTACTAAAATTGACACAATCAACCATCACAGACATCTTCCCCTATACTTGAAATCACCTGTGGATTACTTATAATACCCGACATAGCACGTACACCTCACTTCATTTGCGTAGGTTTAGCATAGTACTCTACACATACCAAGTTCAAGTTTTGCTTTTAGGAACTTTCTGGAATTTTTTATCTGAGTACTTTGAGCCTGTATTTGACTGACTCTGAATTAGTAAACTCTTGGAGGGCTGACTGTATATACACACACACAGTTTTCAGCTGTGAATTGCCAAAACACCATGGCCCTTTCTAAGACCATATTCAGTTTAACTTTGATCTTGGGTTGTGAGGAACAAGTACCTGAGAAGTATCAAAGATGAACCTGTATCCCTGTGCCCTCTCCAAAAGGTAAGGACTTCTGTGGAACTGGAGGTCTTTTTGTAAGAAAAGGGATCAGAAGATGTGGAGAAACACTGGCTGCACATGATGGTGATAAATGACGACAGGCCAGGCATGGCTGGGAAGGATGCTCCACATGCTGCTGTCCTACTCCAACATCTGGCTGGGCAGATTTGCCTTCTGAGCCCAGGACATGGCTTGGTGAACATCTCTAGACAGCACATCCTCATCCTAAGGCGAGTAGAGGGGCTCTGGGGCTGATCTCTACTGTGCTGTTTGTTAGCAGTGGGAAATAGTCAAGTTTCCGAGCTTCAGTCCTCTCTCTGATATATGAGGATGAACATTTTAACTTCTCTGAATAGTTGGGACAATTGAGCGATAGACATCGTTCAGTTTCCTGCTGTACACTGAATGAAAAATACTGGGTTCTCAATTCATGAAGGGAAACTAATTCATAAATACAAAGACCAGGGAGGCAGAATAACAGTAGTTGGGAGCACAAGTTTTGGAATCAAACAACCTTATATAAAAATTTTGGTTTTATCTTCACGAACTATGTATCCTGAGCAATTTACCTTATGTTTTTTATTCATAAAGCAGGAATTAAATACTCTCTACTTTATAGTTTTGGTAAGAGCATTAAATGATACATGTATACAAAACCCATAGGATACTGCTTAATACATAGTAACAATTGAATAAAAGTCAGACATTTTAAATTTAAAAAATAGCACTTCCACTTCTTGGTATCTATCCCAGAGAAGCAATAGCTTCAAGTATACAAGGATGTGGACTGCAGAATTGTTTTTAATGTTGTGTGAAGACTTGGAAACAAAGATGCAAAAACAACCAAAAATAAAAGAGCCCTCACATGCTCTTGGTGGGAATGTAAACTAATGCAGCCATTATGGCGAGTTGTATGAAAGTTCCTCACAAAAATTAAAGATAAAACTTTCATATGACCTAGCAATCCTACTACTGGGTATATACCCAAAGGAAAGGCAGCCAAAATACAGAATACATATCTATAGTTTCAAGTTTATTGTAGCATTATTCATAATTACCAAGATATGGAATCAACCTGTGTGCTCATCAACTGATGAATGGGTAAAGAAAATGTAGTATTCACATGGAATACTATTAGCTATAAAAGAATGAAGTTCTGTCATTTGGGGCAACATGAATGGACTTAGAGGAAATTATATCAAGTAAAGTCAGCCAAGCACACAAAGACAAATACTATGTGTTCTTATTTATATTAAGAATCTGAAAAAGTCAATTTCATAGATGTAGAGGATAGAAGGGATAGGATGGTAGGGATATGTAACAATTAAATAAGCGGAATAAGTTCTGGTGCTTTATTGCAAAGTAGGTATATTAGTCAGTTTTTAAATTTCTGACATACACAACTTTAAGAAGAAATGGTATATATTTTTGCTCAAGTTTTAAGTCCATGATTGGCCAGTACCAAGGCAGGAATATTACAGAGAAAGGGCAAGACAAAGCAAAACCCCTTAGTTCATGGTGTCCAGAAAGTAGAACGGGAACAACGCCGGAGAGGAAGAGACCCGGCACTAGATATGGCAGCCACCTCCATGGCACAGCCAGACACATGCAGAAGCATGCTTTACCAATCACTGAGGTGGGTCTAAAGCCAATAAACGTGACAATCCAGCTTAACTGTCCTGGTAGGGTATTATAGTTAATAATAATGTAGGTAATATTTTAGGAAAGCTAAAAGAGAGGATTTTGAATGTTCTCACCACAAAGATATATCACCCTGCCCTGCATAAATATGTATCATTATTATGTCTCAATAAAAAATAAAACTTATGAAAAAATAAACAATAGTGCATCCTCCTGTCAAGCACTATGCAGTCACTTGAGAAGGTGAAGCAGTTCTGGGTGTAACCTGTAACTAGCTTGGACAGAGCTTCAAGGTCTGTGTTGAGTGATAGTAAGGTAGTGGAACAAAACATTCAGTACAGTGCTCTCATGTATAAAACCTGCACAAACGAATCTACATGCAGGGTCTGCACCTTGTGAATGCTGGGGATGTGAATAGTCTTGTTGAAGCATTTTTAACCATTTGGGAATTTGTGGAAATTCTTGATAAATTTATCATTGAACTTGTTTTTCATAAGTGAAATCATATGGGATGATTGAACATGTGCAGGATTAGAGGAGTCATTCTGGGTAGCAGTGTAACCAGGAACCAGCCTCAAGATTGTCAGTGTTAATGGCACCGAGAGTAACAGAAACAGCAGTGTTGGTGGCAGCAGCCATGGCCACGGGAGCAGCACTGGGACGGGACGTAGGTGGTCAGTTTATCTACCTGTCCTGGGAACTGCTCCCTCTGATGACTGCACAAATACTAAGTCTGACCTGGGCACTGGTGCAAGGAGCTGCTGATGCTCAGACAGCAAACTTTGTCAGCCAATTATTATGAAATAAAAGTGTATATATGGTCATCACAATAAAATCTCTCAAGGAGTTTTTAGAACCTTCAAAAAGTTTAGCATCTCTGGTTTTAAAAGCTACTATAACATTGCCAAGCAAATATTTACAGGGTTAGATTCAAGGATTGTCATGTTATATGGAAGAGAACACTTCTTTCATGTGACACTTTGGATGAACCAATTATTATTGAGGAAGTCAATTTTAAAATTAATTTTTTCCTTGTAATTGAAGACAGGGATAGAATGTATGAATGGGCATTTTGAATTATATCCAAATCATGAAGCCACTTCCAGTTTCTTGCATGACCCCCACAAGTTACAGAAAATGTCAGAGAAAACATTAAAATGTCATTGTGTAAATTTACATTGAAAGTTAAATACAGACTTAACAAAAAACTAATTCTAATGAAGAGTCAAATCTTTTTAGAAAAATTATTCCATGAGTATCATCAGCTCTAGATGTACTAAAATTTGTATCTTGAGACAGTTTATCAGAAACATCTCCCATGCTGTCACAGGCTGTAAAATACTAAGAGCTCTGGTAGCAGCTGCATAAATGGAAGGATCATTCTCAAATGTGAATGATAAAATATTATTTGCAATCTTGTATTTGCCCAGATTGATTGATATGTATATTGATTGATTGATAGAACTTTCCATTGTGTCTATTGAAAATGACCTTGTTAAAAATAAGAATTTCAGTGACCTAAAAGTCAATTTGCAGAAATTTTCAGAAAAGCGTATCAGAACAATCTTATGCTCAAAGTATATCATTTTAAGTATTATTTATGTTATTATATATAATTATGACACCAACATATTTTTTGTTATCTTTAAGTTATATTGTTACTCATATAACCATAATTTTATAAGTAACAGAAATTTTTAAGGGAACAAGATTGTTTTGTTTTGGTTTTTTGAGAAAGGGGGTCATTATCTAGTTTGGGCTGGAACTCATTATATTTTAGTATCTTGCATATCTTATCAGGAAGTGCGTGTGTCTGTGTATATATGTATGTGATATTCAGTGTGATCACTTGGTTCAGGAATTGTCTACCAGGCTCTCTAATATAATGTTACTGCTGTTCCTGTTATACTGAACAGGCATCATGTGGAGAGATGCTTTGAGGCTATGCAGATATCTTATTTCTTATCACACCTTTGCCCATTAATTTTAGCATCCACCATTGATCCTTGTCTGCAATAATCTGTTGATTTGTGACTTTTCTATCCCCATTATTCTTTCTTATTAATTGAAATTCTATAGTAAGGAACAGGTGTCCTTCTCCAACATTTATTTAGTAATTCAGTTATTTTTGTATTTCAGCGTGGACATATGGATATATGTTTTATTTTAGGGGTTACACCCTATTATTGTTATACCCCATTATTGTTATTAATTTTCTTGCTCAAAATGTCCCAGATTTAGTCATTAGGTGCTCCTTCAATTTATGTGTGAGGCCTTTCAAGTGAAGGGCAACACTTGATTATTTTCCTCCGCTCTCCATAAGCTTCCCTCTTATGCTGCATTTTCAGGGTGAACTCAGGGAATCTGTTTAAAGTCTGGATCCCAGAGGATTTGGTGAGTCTTGCAAAGTCATATGAAGTTGGTTTTTTGAGTGGCTGTGATGACCAAGGAAGCGGCTCATAGCCCACCAGAATCTGTGGGCAGAAGAGGTGTAAATGTGCCTCCCATGGTGCATGTGTGAAGGAACACACATGATGATCATTATGGAAGTGGATGTTGACCCTCTTTCCCTGGCACCATGACTGGGGAGCTGGTTTCTGGAGCCAGTGTCTTCTCTCCAGCCTGAAGGGAATGGAGCCAATCCAAGGGGTTGCTTGAGACAGGACATCCTGTCTGGGATCAAGGACTGGGCACTGCTTCTCTGTTTCACAAACTCTCCCATGAAAGCCAGAGAATGTGTGACTTGTGGGCCTCTCTGACTCTTGGCCCAGCCCGTCCACCTCTTGCACGGTTGTAAATAAAGATTCACTACTAACAGATATTATGGTACCAGAGCCATTTTCCTAAGAGATATTTTTTTCCAGAAAGAAATTCAACTCTCTGATCATAGACCTCTACTGAGGGCAAAATGTTAATATTCCAAAAGTTTTCACATGAGAACAAATGAGAGAGAATGAATGAATGGATGGAGAGAGGCAGAAAGATATGGACAGCAGAGAGGAAGAGAAGGAAAGAACTTCAAATTTCTATGTGTGGTAGATGGAATTTTGAGATTGAACTGTATATAATATTTTAAGGGTGCTGACTACAAACTTAAAGTCATATTGTTGAGAATAAGATAAGAACATTCATAGTGGTTCATAACCTTATAGATAGACTGTTTTAGTTTATTAGAAAATTCAGCTTCATAGAAAGGTAGTTTATACAGGCAATACATAAAAATTTGCCAAGTAAATTTACGTGTGTCTTTGTCATTTTCTTTTAACTAAAGGAACTAAATGTTAAGAACTCCAGCTTCTTCAAGATTTATGGCAGTTAGAGAAGGCTCAGTTGGTGTCAGAGGGAAGCAAAGCACGTGATTATATTTTTCCCATTTCGAGTCCTTCATAGCATCCAGAAGGAGCAGAGGGAAAATGAAGATAATCCCTCTCCCTACCCCCGCCTTGCAAAGAGGTTGAAGAAATGTTTGCTCAATAAAATCAGGTCCAGGAAGGACCAGGGTGTAGTTCTCAGTGACAGGAGTATCTGCTTCCTGTGACGTTTGTTCACTGTCTTCATTTAGGGAAAACCTTCCCTACATTTTCACATTTGTGGACCTTTTTAGAATTTTACTAAACCTTCGCCATTTTCATTTAGCAAACTCAACAAATGTTTCTTGATAGCCTACAGGTGATGGGGATGATTGGTGGCATCCAGGGCTGAGGTGGAGGGGATTGATCTAGGTGAGAAATGTGGCCTGTCAGAGGCTCGAGTTGGGAGAACCTTGGCCTCAGTGCCTGTATCCGCTGCTATAGATTGCTGGAAAGCTGGTTACTGTTTTGACAAAGGAGGAAATCCCCACAACATCAAGGCCAAGTGATCCCTGTGTTCCTGAGGCACTGTGTTTCTACATGTATCAGGCTCTTGGGGAATATTTGTTTCAAATCAGTGAGTGATGGATGTTTGTTGAATAAATGAATGAGTGAGTAAATATAAGCTGTCTAGGGAAGACAATTTGCTATCTGGCACATGTGTAAAGGCTATTAAATTATTTTAAACTCTCAGTAATGATTTTTGCACATAATTTTGGGAGAAAGAAGCAGGTGGCACTTAAAAAAAACACACACACAGAATCCTAGGATTGGAGGAAAACTTCTAGTTCAGTACTCTACAAAATTTTTAAGAGTGTTATGGTTTGGATTGTAAATGTCACCCAAAGGGAATGTATTAAAGATTTTGTGGCCAGACTGTGATGCTATTGGAAACGTTAGGAGGTGGGGCCTCGAGGGAGGAAGTTAGGTGATTGGGGGGTGAGCCCTCAAGGGGATATTAGGACTTTGCCTTCTTCTCTTTCCTCTCTCTTTTTCTTTGCTTCCCCGAGGTCATGAAGTGAAATTCTCTGTCACACTCTCCTGGATGCCACAGACCCAAAGCCACAGAGTCAAGGGGCTGTATAGACTGCAGCCTCTGAAAAGATGAGCCAAACTAAATCTTTTCTTCTTTTAATTTGTTTGCCTCAGGTATTTTGGTCTGGACAATGCAGCTGATTCTTAGCACATCAGACAAATGAGATCCTTTTGCTGAATTCATATCCCTAGTTGCAGCTCTGCCTGGGAAGCCCAAGAAACCAGGACTGAGGCTTTTGTGCTAAAATCTGTCTTTTACCTGTTTAAATTATAATACCAAATAATTATGTATGTGTAAAATCTGTCAAAAGTATGCTTAAATCGTACCTTTGCCTTGTGCTAAAATTACTTTTCATTATGACCTATTTGTACATCATTTGAACCAAATATCTCAGCCTGGAAATGTAAATGTGTTTTTGTTTTTGCTCTGCAGGTTAGGTCAGCAGACACCTGCAACAAATATGATTGCAAGGGTGAAGGTGACATGATTTACTTAAATCAGGCAATTTCTCCATTAAGGCATTGAAGCCTCAATTCATAAAGACACTCTTTAGCAGGTGAGCTATAATGTTGGCCAGCATTTGTCATATTAGGTGATTTGAAAGGAAAGAACAATTATAAAAATGAATGTAATTCTCTGTTGAAGGAAAAAAATCCAGTTTCTGCAGCAGGGGGTGGTTAATTTTTCACTGATAAAAACAGGTTTCACAGCAATTCTGCTGCTATAACATCCTACAATTAAAACATAAGAAAAAAAGGTCCCAGTGCCAAAGCAGACAGTTGTAGGAATTAGTTGTTTGGAGCTGGTGAACCAGGTTTCCCCTCCAGCATCAAAGCTTATTTTATTCCCCACAGGATCAGCTCTGTTGCCATAAACTGTGCTGGTGTGGCCCTAGCCCTCCATTTCCCCCCTGTTTCTGAGCTGCTTTCAATTAGCAGGGATTATTAAACTGGAAACATTTTAAACTGCTGCCGAAGCTGCTTTCTGGCCTTATGAGCTGAGCTAGAGGCGTCACAATAAAAGCTGATTGATTAGCAAGGAATATACTTACAGCAACTGATGCCCAGTGTCATTTTCTATGCATTTCCCAGCCTCTTCCCCCCGCACTGCATTTGGCATTTTCATGGGGAGTTTGACTCTGGCACTTTCTCCAGCCTAGGGCCTCTCAACTTCCTTCTAAATGCCTGACTTGGACCTGTGCTATCTTCATGTCCTGTCTTGCACCTGGACCCCAAGAAGTGACCCACAGACTAGGGTGGCAGAAATCAAGGAGACTGCTACTGGATCTTGCATTATTAGTCTTTTCCTTTGCTCTTTGATCATCAGATCATTAGAATAACAGCATCAGGATGTCTCCAAAGGCCGCAGACCACAGAGCATGGGTGGGTGGAGGCAGGTGTCTGTATCCTGTGGTAGGGCTTCAGAAACTGAAAGCATATACCTTAAAGCACATCTCATCCTCATGACCTTGTTTCTTCTTTATTTTTCTTAAAATTTCTTCTGTGAATCTCTTATTTCTCCAACTAAGCTAAATGATTTAATAAAATATACTATTTGGTTAGCACTGTGCTAAGTTTTAAAATTAGAAATGAATGAATCAATCAAATTGGCCCTATCTCTGGGTTGTATATCTGTGGATTCAACTAATCCATGGATCAAAATGTTTAAAAAATTGTGTCTGTATTGAACATGCTCTGACTTTATTTTCTTGTCATTCTTTCCTAAACAACTGCTTATGTAGCATTTATGTAGCATTTAAGTATTATAAGTAATCTACAGTTGATTTCTAGTATAGGAGATATGCATAGCTTATATGCATGTTCTATGCCATTTTATATAATAGTCTTGAGCATACAAGGATTTTGGTGTTTGTAAGTGGTCCTGGAGCCAATCCCCGTGGATATGAGGAACAACTGTATTTAATTCTAGCAATGATACCCTGAATATCATTAATATTCTTGTTTTTACAGATGAGTAGGCTGAAGCTTATAAGTGGTACATAGTAGCTTTGAAGTTTACTTCTCAGTTGGTAAAAGATTTCCCTGTTCTGAGCTTCAGTTTCCTTACCTACCAAAAGAGAGATTTGAAAGAGATGCTCTTGGTTCCTTTCCTGTTTTTTTTTTTTTTTTCTTTCTCCCATTGATTCATTCAACACATGCATGCTGTATGCTTGCTCTGTGCCTGGCACATTCCAGGCGCTGGGGCTGGTGATGAACTAGTTACATTAGCTGCCTCTTCTCATGGGGACAGGGCTGACACTTCACCAGTATTTCTGATTAGCTTGCAAGATAAGAGCCAATCTTCCTGAGAGTTTTCATCAAGCTCACGGGCTTCATCTTGGAGTCATTTGGCAGCATGAACCTGCTAAGCCTGTGCGGGCCCTGAGTCTGGGGTCCTTTACTGCTGGCAACAGGACAGTGGAGGAAATGTGCATCCAGACCAGGGGCCCAGGGTCATCTGCTGCATGGGCACAAGCATTCACTCACACTGCCACTTGCTACCAGGAGCCCAGCTTTTCAGCTTTGCGTGATTGCTAGAGCTGCAGAGCCTCAGCAAAGGAGCCATAGCCCGCGTGGAACAGACTGAGCAGAAGAGATCTGGACTTCTTTGGTTGCACAAGGGGCTGCTTAAGCCCCTCCCTGCCCTCTTTCCAGGAGAAAGGGGGCTGGAGTTAGGTCTGGGGGAGAACAAAGTGTTTCCCAGAGAAGTGGAGTTAGACCCACCAGTTATTCCTGTATTATGACTGAAAGCACACAAACGAGAAGCATTTATTACCTCCAAAGTAGTACTGGTTCGGTAGTGCTGAATGGAGAGGTGAGGGATTGCAGTTGTTATCTTTTGAACTAACTGCTATTGCGTGTCTCATGACCAGGCGTGGCAGGGTTTTTGTTCCCATGAATGAATGGGCTATAAATCTGTCGGAGCTGACACTAGTAGCAGTACTAGAGGGTGTAAAGAGAAAATGTGCAGAGGAATCTTGTGGTCTTTGCTTGCCTGGAAAATGAGTTCAATAAAATGGAGGTGATCAGTGCTTATTTATAGGGCAAATGGATACATCCACCACTGGCCGTCAGAGCCTAACTTAGTGTTTTCTCATTTAGACTCACTCCGTAATGCACATCCCCGCACTGGGGGCAGCCAGCAGCTGCATTGGTGGCAGAAGAAAAGGAGACACTGGCACTGGTGGATAAAGCAGTGCCTTCCTCTCTGCCTCTGAGGTTTGAGAGCCTTCAGAGAACACTATCTGGAGGCGTTTAGATTTGAGATTTGGAGCAAGCAGGAAAACACGAAGCTTAGGAACTCTTCCTTATTTACATTTCAGTTTTGAGGGTGAATGACAGGAAATGCGATAAAATTAATCGCCATTTTTCAGGCCTCTGAAACAATAAATTCCAGGAACCATAAATTTAGAGCCAGGTTAAGTACTGAAAACAATTTATTGCTAATTTTTCCCTTAATTGCATTCCCGAGAAGAAGGTTTCGTGCTTACTGCTGGAATTATTATATAAAAATTATTCGTTAGAAAGCACAATGAACTGTAAATCAGAAGCTTACCTGAAACAGGGTCACGGATCCTCACAATTCATCCTCCCCCCACCCAGGCTGTCTGCAGGCGAGGTCTGTCCTCAGCAAATCAAAGCATCGGGGCGCGTGTACCTGCTGCCGTCTCGCCCCTCCTCCGCGACACTGCCCGAGATTAAGTGTTGATTCAATACGATGCTTCACCTTCTACAAGTGATGGCGTGAGTCACATGTGGGAAGGAAGCAGAGGGGACATAATGGAATGATCACTGCACGGCCTCCCTGCCTCATTTAATTTGTTTCCAGGCTCCTTGTCGTGACAGGTTAACTGCAGCGGAGGCCAGTTGACAGCCTGACTCTGCTGGTGGAGAAAGTGGAAAGATAGTGGAAAGATCGAGTCAGAAACTGGCCACACTATGGGTGCTGAGAGGCACATTCCAGGGGGAGCTTCCACTGGCAGGAAGGGTTTGTTGGCCCTGGGTTAAGAGAGAAGACAAGAGGTGCTGGTAGGGACCATGAGCTAGTGGAGGTGATTTGTTACCTCCTAGCTCTTTGGTTGGTGAGACATGACTCCACTGGGGATGGTGGAAGGTGGTCTTCCAGGACCACCTGTGTGGGTCCTGTTTGGATCAATCTCATTGGCAATTTTCAGGCTAAGAGAGGGTTCTCCTGACCAAACCAACCAGGCCAGAGCCTGTGCCCATATTGGGAGCAACTAGTAGCTGAAATGACTTTTTTATTTTTATTTTTGTAGTTCTGAGGATTGAACAGAGGGCCTTCACACTGAGCTATATTGCCAGTGCTTTTTATGTTTTATTTGGTGACAGGGTCTTGCTAAGTCACTAAGTTTCCACTAAGGCTGGGCTCAAACTTTCAATTCCCCTGCCTCAGCCTTCTAGAGTGCTGGGATTACAGGCATGCATGAAATGACAATTTTATTTATTTATTTATTTATTTATTTATTTATTTATCTGTATATTCTTTTATTGGTACATTTTAGGTATACAATATAATGACATTCATCATTGGAAATTTGCATCTTTACATAATCTCTCTTGGTTCTTATTTTTTCCCCCTTCCCCTGCCCTCCATCCCTCCCTGTTTACAAAGATTTTGTTTCCTTTTTTTCATTTTCTCATATTAATTCCATTCCCTTCTTTCCGTTCCCCTACCCCTTCCACTTCCCCTTCCCCTTTGCCCCTTTTCTTCCTATTTCACATTATCTATTATACCTTTTAGTCCTTATTTACACTTTCAGTTTGTCACACTAGAGAAACTATTCAGTATTTACATGTGTGCCCTATTTCACTTAAGAGTATCCATTTAGCAATAAATGTCTCTAATTTCTCATTTTTATGGCTGAGTAGTACTCCATTTTATAAAAAACCCCACATTTTCTTTATCCAGTCTCCAGTTGAGGGGCATTTGGGCTGTTTCCAAGTTTTAGCTATTACAAACTGTGCTGCTATGAACATGGGTGCACATATATCGCTGTGGTATGATTCTTTTAATTCTTTGGGGAAGATCCTCAGCAGGGGAATAGTGGGGTCAAATAGGACTTCCAGTCCCAGTTCTTTGAGGTGTCTCCATACTGATTTCCACAGTGGTTGCACCAGTCTGCACTCCCACCAGCAGTGGAGCAGGGTTCCTCTTTCCCCACAGCCCCGCCAGCATTTGTCGTTGGTTGATTTCATGATAGCAGCCATTCTTTCTGGAGTGAGGTGGAATCTCAGCGTTGTTTTCATTTGCATCTCTTGAATGACCAGTGATGTTGAACATTTTTTCATATGTTTATTTGTCATGAAATGAGAATTTTAATAGTTGTTTGTGGAAGAGACAATGGGAGTGTTTTTCATGTGCATTTGGCCTTCTATCTACAGACAGTGAGGTCAGTGGGAGAAGTGTAAGACTGTCAGAAGGAGGTTCTTCTCTCCTTTCTATCATGGTGCCTCCTATCTAGAGTGATGCTGGTTGTGATGGAGAAGGATGCTTCTGTTTGATGCAGGGCTGTGTTGCCCCACAGGAGAGTTAGCCAGGGGAGGACTAGGAGGAAGGATGTGAGGGAGGGATGTGGCATCAGGGTCTCTGTTAGGCTTCCTGGGACCTGGTGGGATGGGAAAGTGCCCACTCTAGGACAGAACAGTATGGTACATTCTCACGGGACTCAAGTAGGGTCCAAAGTCAATGTGCCAGGTAAGGTAAGAGTAGGACAAAGCCACAATTTCCTTGCAACCCTGTTGGAAGGTATCTAGCCTGGCCTATTTTACCTTATTTTCAGGACAGATTGTTGTCCATTTGCCCAGCACTGGAATTATGCTGGGCTTTGGTGACATGATCTGGCCACCAGGGCCATGGAAGAGCTGATACCCTGATCCCTAAGATAATCAACTTAAAAAGAGGAAAGGTTTACTGGACTTACAGTTTTGGAGTTTTCAGTCCAAGACTGGCTGGTCCTGTTGCTTTTTGGATGAGGTATCCCATCACAGTGTGTGCAGTGGAGCAAAATGGCTCATCTCATAGCCAGGGAGCAAAAGAGAAGAGAAAGCTGGGATTCCACAGTTTCCATCAAGAATATCCTCTAATGACCTAATGACCTCTCACTAAGCACCACCTCTTAAAGGCTCCACCATTTCCTACTAGCACCCAGCTGAGGACAGAGCCTTCAACACACGGGCCTGGAGGATCCTTCCAGACCCAACCATAGCAGACCCTGATTGAGAGCCAAGTAGACACCAGTCTCCTTTTCCAGGCCACCCAAGGGAGAGGTTCACAGATAGAACAGCAGGCGACAGCAAGGCCCTATCACTCTCTTCACAAGTGCTTATCAAGAAATTCCTGCAAGTTAAACATGTGCACAGATGGAATCTTCTATACCCAATCTCCATATAGGGATCAAGGAGAACACCCATTTCTTCCTTTCTTCTGTGCCCCTTCTCTACTTCTGGTCTCCAATTCCTCAGGGGAGGCATGGTGTCTGCCTGGGATTTATTGATACAAAAGAAATGGTCAGATTGGAGATACTTGGGAGCAAACACCAAAAATAAGAACCGGAGCCCTCAGGTCTTGGGTAGAGAGCAGGGGAAGCTCAGCCAGGAGAAGACTAATCAAGTTCACACAGAGGTGGGGGTGACATGCAGCCCACAGTAAGTTATTCTGACAGCAAATGCTGTGGGGGTTCAGAGCATGTAAAGAACAAAAGCAAAACATCGCTTTCTGAAGAGAGGAGTAACGCAAATTTATTTTTCAACATTCAAAAATACAGGCAAGTTTCAAGAAGAAAATAAAAACTGCCTGGAATCCCACCATCCAGAGATAAACATTGCTAAATGTTTTATGCATTTCTTTATAGGCTCATGGGCATTTAGATGTATTATTATTTTTTCAAAATTGAGATTCTACTACACAGAGTTTTTTTTTTATATATATCCTGTCTCCCCCCTACCAATACACTGCAAACACTTCTCATGTCCTTGATGGCCTTCACAATTTTTTTTTTAATTTTAAGAATTCACAGAATTGCCTTTTATGAATATATCATTTTGCTTAACCATTTCCTTCTTGATGAACACTGAGTTCCTAATTTTTGTTATGCTATTGGTGAAGTTGTGACAAGCGTCCTTTAATATGAGTCACTGGGGGCCCCTCTGGTAATTTTTTTAAGGGGAATTCCTAGAAGAATAAGTCCTAGATAGTGTGGGGCCCACTTATTTTGCAAAAATTTGCCCCCTAGGGAAGCTTGGCCCTGCTGACTGCGTGGGACACAGTGGCAGCATCAAATCCCAAACAAGAGATGTCTTCACAAAGCTTCCTGCTTTATAGATAAAAATATTTAAAATTGAGATTCGTTTTATGACTGAGGTTGAATACATTTTCATGTCCCTGGTATATGTGTATTTCTTCTCCTAAGAAGTGTTTGATCATTTGGCCATTTTTTTCCCCCTGAGGATTGAGTCCTTGAAAGAGCTCTTTACACCATAAAGATATCAACTGTTCATAGTTAATCTTCTCTCTTCTAATGGGGCTGAGAAAAAAGACATAGAGGGATGGGGTTGGAGCCAGGCCTTGAAGAATTGGTAGGATTTTGATAGCTGGGTCTTATTTCAGTTCAAAAAGCCCCCGCTTGGGGAATCACATGGAGGAACACTTGTAGGAAATCCACAACATTGCTCTGTACATCTAAGACCATATGTGTAGCAAGCAAGGGCAAATTGTTTTTGGTCTCGATCTCTGCTGAAAATATCATGTAAGTAACCGTAAATACTTATTATCTATGACAACATTCAGAGAGTAGTATTTCATTAAACAAAACACAATTTTACTTCACTTTCTTCTCCTTCTCCTCCTTCTTCTGCTTCTTCTTTTTTTGCAGTACTAGGTATTGAACCCAGGGGTCCTCTGCTCTAGATCACTTTGATTCTTTATTTTGCTGGATGATCAGCTTGGTCAGGGAGGGAGAGGGTTGGTTAAAAAAAAAAAATAACAAGGCCCTCTGTCACATGCCTGTACTCCCTGGCTGAAGCAGGAAGGTCGCAAGTCCTGCCTGGGTAACTAAGTGAGACCCTGTCTAAAAATAAAAATGGCTGGAGATATAGCTCTGTGATGGAGTGCCTCTGGGTGCTTGGGGGGAACTTCTAGTTTTCTACTGCTTTGTGTGTGTGTTCCTGTGTGTTTTTTGTTGTTGTTGTTTGTTTGTTTGTTTTTGGTACCGAGGTCTTTGAGCTTTCGAGGCAGGTGGCAGAACCACTGAGCTAAATCCCCGGCCCACCTGTGTGTGTTTGATGGCCCTGGATTCCAGAGCCCAATAAACTAGGGATTTTAGGGGGTTGTTGAGGGTAGTTCTGGTCTTCAGCATCCCCAGCAGCCCTTTTTCTTTGGTGTTTTTAGTGTTTACACACATGTGGGCCTAGGAAGGACACCACTGGCTAGTTCTGAATTTGGGCCCATTCTGATTGGCTCCCTGGTAGGCTGCTAATGATCAGGGCATCATTTCAGAGGGTGTTGGCAAGGTGATAATGCAATTAGCATCTCCTCTATGATGGAGACTGAGGTGAGGACAAGGCGACTTTTGGAACCTGATGATCACTGATAATTAGGAGAAACCCTTAAGGAGAGAGGTTGGGCTGTTTTAACAAGTGTCCCCGAGTACCTGTGTTGTGAGCCTATCTGGAAAACAGCTTGAGGACAAGGCATGTAAATGCCCACGCATCCCATTCTTTGGGGGTTGGGGTGGGGATGGCCATTCTGTGTTTTATTTTTAGCAAATGTGTACAGCTAATGTGGCTAGAACCACTGGTGATGTTTCAGGAAATTTATTTAAAATTCAATTTGTACATCATGACTTTAAGCACTACTTTTGGGAAGTGTGCTTTGCATGATGCTGTATCAGTTCAGGATTATGGACTCCCAGGGAATATGTGTAATTTTTATGCACTATGTTTATTGGCACATTTGTGTTAATAGCCAATAAGATGATATTGCCATCTTAATACCGTGCGAGTCACTGTGACTCTGTGGCTAATGAGTGGGGCCTCTGAGTACCTGACTGAGGGAGAGAAGAGGCGAGATGGGCCCGGGGTGTGGGGAATGATGTCAGAAATCCAAATATTGGCTTGGCAGATTGGGTCCCAGTAGTTCAGGAGAAGGAGCTGGTAATACGGAAAGGGAATCTGGGTCTGATCAGGGGACAGAATCACCAAGGAGGTGGTGACATGCTGGTACAGCAAAGTGACCTTCCTCGGGAGGGAACTAAAGAGTCCCAGAGATATTTAGTTTGAAATTAGATAAAGCCATGTCTCCCTGCTTTGCTTCTAGTGACCCTTCTGCCCCTGGGAACCAGGGATCTTGCTTTTTGTAGAGAATTTACAGCTGCTTCTGGACAAATAACAGTGTGGGATGGCTGATCCTCCAACTTTGATCCAGCTCCTTCCTGGCTGTGGGATGCATCTGACAGCTCTCTGCTGGAAAATTAAAGCAAAAAACTCTCTCAAACAAACAAACAAACAAACAAGAAAACCAAAAAACACCCCAGAAATCATAAATACAAACAGGTACAGGGAAAAGGGCATTTTCTATGTCAAAGAATGCATACTGGTGTTAGGTTTCTGCTGCTCCTTGTAGGCGGCCAATAGAAATAGGGACTATGCCTGGCCACAGAAGTCCTCACCTTCATCGAAGCCTAAGAGGTGACCAAGGGCACTTATATAAAGAATGGCTATTTTTACCTGCATTGTCTAAGTCTTCTTATGATTCTCTTTTGTACCAAGCTAGATAGATGATCTGACTGTTAAAATGTGAAGAAGTAGCATTGTATCAATGACGGGTTGCTTCTATGAACTTGTGCAGCAGGAAATCTGGCATGTAGAGTGGCTTCAGAGTTACCTTTTTGCCAGAAATGGTGGTACATGCCTGTAATTCCAGCATTCCAGAAGGCTGAGGCAGAAGGATTACAAGTGTGAGCCCAGACTTCACAACTTAATAGCAGTGAAACCCTGTCTCAAAAATTAAAAAAGGGCTAACGGTATAGCTCAGTGCTAAGGCCCTGAGTTCAATCCCAGCACCTAAAATAGAAAAGAATCCCCTTGTCCCTAGGATGCCAGGGAGTCTGAGCCTTCCCTTTGTCCCTGGACACCAAACCTAGGTATGTAGTCATCTGTATTCTTAATTTCATTTCACCACCTAAAACACAGGACCTAGAGCACTGAGAGATCTCTGCAGAGATCTGAAGATGTGTAGAATTTCCATTCAGCTGCCTTGGCTCCAGGGGGGATGCACATAGGGAAGTTCTCTACAACCTGGAAATCATGTAGGCTGCCCTTCCTGCCCTTCTTCCTCAGGTTTCCAAGGCTAACATCTCCTCAGCTCCTTTCCCCGTTCTCGCATCAAGGCTGGGGCGTGGACTTTTGTCCAAGTCCATCTCTTCCCCTGTGTTAGAAGAAAGCCCATAGGCTACTGCTATAAAAAGTGATCCCCTCTTAGAGAGAATCACATCTTCATAAAGGAGCCTTGAAGACCAATCTGTTTTCAGCTAAAGGGAGGAGCAGATGATGGTGATCGTTTGGGCAGTAGGTGTGACTTTAGAATGTTATTTTGCAAGTCCAGCTTCATCCCAAGACTATAAAAATGCTCATCTAATTTTTATCTGAGGTTTTATAGTTTTATTTTGCCACATTTCAATCTTGAATTCTTTTTTAAATCACAGTGTTAAGTATGGATAAGAGATGCATTTTCGTTTTTTTCCAAATGGCCCATCTGTGGTGATGTCATCCTTGGTCCTGCTGGACTGTGAAGTTCACAGTTCCCACCCTGGCCATCAAGTCTTTCCCTGTTGTTGACAGAGAAACTGAGTTTTGTTAAAGGGAATTTATAGTAGGCTATCAATTGGGACTGAGCTGCTGGGTCGGGCCCCAGCAACCTAAACCAAAATGGAGTCACTCCTGCTAAAGTCCTACATCACCACGCTGGAGTTAAGCTCTTTGTCTGACCTCCGGGAGACAGAGCCAACAGCCAAATCTCAGAGTAGGGCAGTTTCAGCCAGCACGATAAGGAAGTCACCTTTGCTTTAACCCGTATAAAGCAAGTGACTTTGAAATGACCAATCCACTTTTGATTCCCAGTTTTTTCTTCTTTCTTCAGCTTTTTTCTGTCTATAAATACCACCTCTGTTGCAATGCAGAGTTCTCTGAACTGCTTCTGGCTCTGAGTGCTGCTCTTTCGAGACTCATCCTTTGCTCAGATAAATTTATATGAAGTTCTTCTTTTATCAGATTCAAAGACACAGTCTTAGTACAGAAAATGTGCTTTGGAGCTGGTGAACTGGGTTTGGATCCAAGCTCTGCTAACCAGCTGTGCAGCTGGGATGACTTATTTTGCCTTCTCTGAGCCTGTGCAACGTGGATACACCACCTCCCAAGGCTAGGAGGCTTGATTGGCACGATGAGTGCAGACTGGGGACCCCATCCCTGCCCAGTGGTGAACTCTCAGTGCTGTTCCAATCTGTCTGTATTTTCCCTCTTTCAGCGGAGAGACCAGCACTGTCTGTAATGCCTGCCTCGCCATGATCTTCCATCTCATTGCATGTCCTCATCACCATCTGGCATTTAAGGGAGATTAGTTGCGACTCTCCTCCTCTCCCGTCCTTTCCATCCCACCTGTCTTTCCCAATCCACCTTGGATGCTCTTGAGGAGGGCCCAGAAGCTGGCTTCTGAATCAGGCTCTCCTGACGTCCCCAGCCTTGCTCCCTCCAGCTTCAGGACCCGATGGGCTCCAGCTGTCCCAGACAATCCCACTTGCCACCTCCACCTGCCATCTCAGTCTAGCTGCTTATTTTACCACAATGCTTTTGCCGCCTCCATTGCTGTTAAATCCCGGGTTTCATAAAGCTGCCTCCTCTAAGAAGTCTTCCTTTTTTGCTTCCTCTGCCTCCCCATGCTTTGTTTCCACTTCTGCTGGAGTTTTCCAGATTGTTTTTGCTGGCTACCTGCCAGGTTCTGGGTTGGGGGGTGTTCACCCCTCACATTCAGCTTAGTGCTTGCAGTAAGGTGCATTGGTTAGGATCATGATAATGATAACTACCACTTTTGAGGACCTGAAGATATAGTAGAGTCAAGATTCTAACCTGTGACTGGTTCCTTCCAAGCCCAACTATGGTAGCACCACTGAGTGTGGGCTCACAGCGTGGCGGCCACAGTGGGAGAGACAAATAAAAACTGTGCTGCTCGTATTCACCTATTTACTACTCTGCATGTGCCCAGTCGTCATGCTAGGTGGAACGTTGCATATTTCACAGTGTATGTCCCCCTTGTATGGGGACATAACAAGCCCCAGCACAGGTTGGGCAAAGACGGTAGAGTGAAGGGTGGGAATGGAGAAGCTGAAAGTCAAGATGGCAATGGTGACTATCACACCTTCCTGCAAATCACACTTTTCAGGGCGTAACTGGAGCTGAATGACTTCTTCCTGCCTCTGCCAGCTGTTCCCAGCCCCGTGTGGCTGTGACTGGCAGCAGTTACCGCCTGCAGCTGGGTGGACAGCAAGAGAGGCTGCGGATGAGGCATCGCGGGCCCCTTCTCGGTCCTCCTCAAGCAGCCCCACTTTTGGAGAAACTCCAAATTTCACCCTTTTAAAAAATTTCCAATTTAATAACCGTGCTTAGGTGTTTTTTAAGACCACATAGTGTTTGGCACAACTGTTATGGCTCGATTATGATAATACAAGAAAGTTACATTACGAAATAAATGCATTTTAAGGTTTTTCCCTGGCAACATAATGTAAGGATCATTCTGCATGTTGGTACTAAAGAATCAAAACCAGTTTAGTGAGTGGATGTGAACACTGTTTCTTGTCATGCAGTTAATGGATCTACTGTAGTATTTGTGTTCCTTCCAGCCCCGCTGCCGTACATCAGTGAAAAATTATGTTTTTTCCTCAGTGCTACAACACCCGTCATCTTTATAGTCAACGCATTCCCCTTCAAGTCGTGCTGTGTAAAATGCCTACCATTTCTCGGCCCCTTTCCCTCCCCGTCATTTACCTGGTTCTCCGCAATCGAGGGTCACTGCTTCCTCTTATTAATGTTCTGTGTAATAGAAATCAGCGCGCCCCTGTTACTCATGTGGAAGCCCGCGCAAACAGCGGCTGTTAGTGTGCAAAGGGCAGACAGGAAGCCTAGCTTTATTGTTTTAACCCTCTTTGTTTACGGGATCTCCGCAGTCAATCAGGACCCCTCTTTGCATTTAAAGTGAGCCTGCCTGCCTATTGGAAACAGCTGCCTGTGAGGAAGCCCTTGAATTTAAGACCAGGGGAATGAGCATGCTTATCTTTCTTTCCCTCTTTGGTATTGGGGATTGAACCCAGGGCCTTTGTGCTGAGCTGCATCTCCAGCTCTTTTTTATCTATTTATTTATTTTTTATTTTTTTCATACCAGGGATGCTCTTTTTATTTTGATACCGTGTCGCGTAAGTGGCTAAGTTTCCCAGTTTGGGCTTGAACTTGCCATCCTCCTGCCTTAGACTCCCAGAGTGCTGGAATTAGAGGTGTGCATCATTATGCCCTGCAAAGATGCTTGTCTTATTTTGAAAGGACCCACAGAGGCTTTGCTTTGCCAATCGTAAACTTACTCTTTGAGTCAGGCATGTTTCAGCCGGCTTCAAAGTGACCTGGTGAAGCCCAGGATTGCATCATGGAAGCAGAATTAACTCTCCAAGGTCACCCAGTTTCAGGGTTACCAGGGCTGGGAATTACTATGGCCAACTATTGCCCTAGTGATCCGTAAGAACTTTCCTTAATGTACCTTCGTCTACAGCCAAGACACCTGTATAGGCCAGGCAGGGAGCTGACGTCTATGACATGGTCTAAAGAAGCCAGGCAAGAGGCACCTGGGATTGCCTGGTCCTTCACTGTTTATATAGAAGTGGTAGTATAGACTTTAAACAATAAAACCCTTGTATTAGTCAGCTTTCTGTCACTGTGCGGTCAAAATACCTGACATACACAGGTTATTGGAGAAAATGTTTATTTTGACTCAGTTTCAGAGGATTCATTTCATGGTTAGCTGGCTCCAAGGCAGAAACTTTATGACAGAAGGTCTTGGCAAAGGAAAGCTGCTCAACTCATGGCATCCAGGAAGCAGAGAGATTGGGAAAGAGCCAGAGAGAAAGGGGCCAAGGTCATAACACCAAGACCCACCAGGACACACCCAAAATCTCCTGGGCACTGGTCAGGCCAGGCCAATCAAGTTGACAGTCAAGATTAACCATTACACCTTCTCATTTTAAGTAGTGGCTAATTAAATTAAAAGGTAATTTGTGGCTGCCATACTCTGCTCGGCCATAGAGAGACTGCGACTTTTTGCTCACAGATATCCGACATCTGGGACTTGCCATGCGGCCTTAGTCATGGCTTTGGTATAGGGCATGGGGGTGAAATTGTTTGGATGTTCTCCCTTCCAGTCTTCCTTGCATGGTTCTCATGAGCCTTGGGGTCATCTGGGATTTAGCAACATGAAGTGTCCTCGTTGCCAAGGAGTATCCCCCATTCCCACAATAGGGATACTCCTGGAAGAAGGTACAACTCCTGCCCAAATGTGCCTTCCTGTGCTTCCTGCTAGAGTCCAGCTCTGCGCAAACATCCCACCAAATGGCAGCTTCCCAGGCCCAGGCTTCTCTGGTAGCTGCAGGAGGATAACAGAGCCTGGGTGAGCTCTGGGCAAGAGATATATGGGGTTCAGAAAAGAGAACTTTGGAGAATCTCATCAGACATTCTCAAATCAATGCTGCTGTTGGGTGTGTGGGGCTGTTGACTCACTTGTCCTTGCTTATATGACCCTATGACTTTCCTTCCCTGCTATCTTCTGAGATCCTCAAGGGCAGGAACTAGGCCTTGCTTTACTGTTTCTCCTTGCTCAGTGTGTCACCCTAGGCTCCACACCAGCAGATACTTGATCACAGTGGCTACTTTCCAAGGGAAGTGCATGCCGATGACCTTCAGACATTAGTCAGATAGAGAGAGAGGATGCAAAATATTAGCTTTTCCTGAGCAAGTGTGCCCAGCAAACTGACAGCTCATTTCCCAGGTGAAGATGGTGTCTACATGAAAATGAGGGCAGAATGGAGACTTTGGTAGACGAACCCATTGAGCAACCATCCCAGTTGATTCGAGAGGCTGTGGGCAGCAAACATAACCTTGCTTCAAAGCAATATCCTTCTACAGAGAGATGATTGCAATGTGCTGGCTTGGTGGCTCCCAGGCTCACCAGAGCTGTCCAGGGACAGCCTGGTGTTGCCACTTGGAAGCTATGAGGTCCAACTCTGCTTCTCTGTCACTTTTCTTGGAGCTGACCTAGAAAAGAGGGTTTGTGTGCACTGGGATGGATGCTGAGAGTGGCAGAGTGTCAGGATTCAGAGGGACAATGGAGGCTGCCCAGAGGCACATGTAGATGCTGGAGGGACAGGGGCAGGCATGTGGTATGTGTGCATTCATGTGGGTGTGTGTACAGAGTGCTTATCTGGGTAAATGCAATCTGGAGACCTAATGCTGAGCTCACCATGTGCTCTGTCCTGAGCTGCTCATGTCCCAGTAATGTCCCAATGGAGTCAAGATTGGTGGCAGCCTGTCCCATTTCCATATCCTCTGTTTCTGCAGATGATGTCAGTGGCTGCATAGCCAGGCATTGCCCATTGGCTCTCTGGGTTCTGCATGGTGTCAACCTTCAGTGGCTGATGACAGCATGGGGACCAGGCCTAATGGCTTTCTTGGAACACTGGGCAGCATTGCTGTGGGTCAGCTTCCCCATTTCCAGCTCCCAGTGCAATCAGGGCTGGCCTTACAGAGTGGATGTTCTCATCTGGAGCCTGGCACTCTGAGTTCTAACTAGGACATCAGATGATATTGGTACAGGGCTTGCTCCCTAGGCTGGGGCCTTTCCCACTCCTGCTTGCTGGAAATTCAGTGGGATCCTTGGGCATGGTCATCCTCTTCCTGCACTCTGCACTTCTTTTTCTACTTCTGCCTTTCACAGGATTCCCTCCCAGAAGCTCCTACTGCCTTTTGAGTCCCCTCTTCCCCACTGTATTCTTGGAGTTTTTTGCATTCTGCTGTAATGGGCTGGGAGTCATAAAGTTAGGCCTGTCCTTCACTCCTGTCCTCTAAGATCCAAGCAGAGCCTGGTCTGTTCAAGGGTACTGTATTTCTACCTAAATGGTAGCACTAGAGAGGGCAAAGAATGGCCCAGCCTTCAAGGACAGTCTCACTTTTTTGTGGTACTGGAGATTGAACCCAAGGCCTTTGCACTGAGCTACATCCCCAGCTTATTTATTTACTTATTTATTTACGAGACAGGGTCTTTCTAAGGTGTTAAGTTGGCCAGGCTTAAACTTTTGATCTTTCTTCCTTTGCCTCCCAGGATGGTGGGATTTAGGGGTGTGTGCCACCACATCCAGGTCATATAGTAGTCTTCTACTAAGGTCATTTGCACAGTAGGTGGGCACCTCCTCTGGTCATAGCAGCATTTGCAAATAGGAACTTAAGAAGACAAAATTCTTCCTGCAAAGGCTGCCTGGCCCACTGGCCACCACTGGACAAGAGATATTTGGAAATTCAGAAAGGAGGGTATACTAGCCTGTTTTTCATTGTTATAACAAGATACTTAAGTACCGGTACTTTATGAGGGAAGGATATTGGTTTAACTTAGTTTGGGAGGGTGGAAATTCATGGTCAGGTGTCCCCACTGATTTACCCTCTGGTGAGGCACTCCTTGGGCTGCATCAAATCATGGCAGGAACACATGGTGACATGATGACAGGAAGCCAGAAAGCAGGAAAGGGTCAGGATTGCTCTTTTCTAAGAACTTGCTCTCAGAGAAGGAACTCAGTGTCCCATGATTACTACCTAATTCCTTTCAAAGCCAGTGACCTCAATGACCTAACCACTAAATCCCACCTCTTAGAAGTCCCACCATCTAGTAACATCACCACACTGGAACCACATTTCCTGTGTAGGAACCTTTGGGGGACACACTCAAATCATATCCAAATGATAGCAGAGGAATTTGGGCAATCTCATCTGATATTCTGAATATCCCCAAAATTCCTGGAGAAGACATGCTCTTGAGCATGGGGCTTTCAGTTTGGCCTCTTGTCCTTGCTAGACATATTCTTATGTGCCCTCTTTTCCTGCTGAATTTGGAGACCCTTAAGGAGAGAAAGCAAAGCTTCATTTGTTCTGCTGTCACAAGATGATTTTTTCCTGTTTCCTTTCTCCTCCCTGCCCACCTGCCCACCCACCATCACCATCCACACTTGTCATCATTATCCAAACACAGCAGTGGGGGTTGCTCTTGCCTCAGACATGGGATATGGCCCTTGAGGGGAAACCTGTGTCTGGGTGATACTGTAGGGAGCCTCTGGGCAGGAGTGAGGGAGCATGGCCCTCACGCCTGGGGTGACCTTCGAGGGCCTTGCACAAGTGATTTGCCACTTGTCCTTGGAGAAGGACATGTCACATGTGCTTTTCCAGACTGGAAATGTCTCTTGCCCCTCTGGAGGCCCTGCTCAGCTGAGCGAGGCCTCAGTTGATGCCACTTTGAGTCTCTGATTCATGTTCTGGGCAGGGACAAGCTGCCTTTCTTGTAGCCCTCAAGCTGACTGGAAAGCTCTATTCTCAGTGTTTTCCTGCTGAAGACTTTTGCCAACCTGAGAAGGAAGACTCCCTGTCCCAGCATGGGAGACACACTGGTCCCTTTCCACCCCCACTAGAGACAATCAAGGCAGCCTTGAAAGTAGTCCTTCCAAGGAGGACAGGTCCTTGGGTGGCTCAGAGCCAGCTACATCCAGTGACTTAGCTGATCTAGAGTGGTCATTTGGTCTTACCATGGCCTCGAGACTTCTAGGGAGCAGGGTTAGGATGTTTATCTCAGAGAGCTGGGGGCTGGGGTCTGGCTCAGACCAGACAGTGAGTAAGTTTCTTTCCTGTCAGGAAGTCTGTTGTTTGAGTGCTGGCTCTCTGATTCAAGGCAAGCCTTCATCTTCTATACCTCACAGTTTCTTCTTGTTCCATTAGGATAAGAAAGCTCCTTGACACTCCAGGTAGAATACAAGGAGATATTTTTGTGCTTTAGGGAGGAAAAGGGACCCCACAGTGCTGAGTTCCGCCAAGATGTCTTCATTGTAGTCTCATGGCCATAACACTAGTGTACTCTTGAGTTCTCATTACACATTGTTCAGAATAACCCATCCAATTATCCACCCAACAATTCACCCACCCATCCATCCACTTACCCATTAACTAATCTGTCTGTTCACTCCCCACATACTTATCTACCTATCTACCTATCCATCCATCTATCCATCCAAACATCCCTCCATCCACCCACCCAACTATCCATCCCTGTACTCTTCCATTGTCAGGCACTCTGTATGGCTACAAAGGTGACTGTAACTATACCCCTGTCCTCAGAGGATAGAACTCATAACTATGTTATTGTTTCACCTGACCCCCTTCTCCATTTGAGTCTTGTAGGATGGAAGTGGCCCGAAGTTTATTACTTCTGTAGCCCAGGTAAAGCATGGTGAATGCTCAGGGGAGGAAGAGGTCAGTTCTGGGTGGAGGGATTGAAGAAACCTAAAGGAGTGCCATATAAATCCCCAAAGCTTGCTTGGGTGGGGCCACAGGGATGGTGAGGCAGGAGTGTGTGTGTGTGTGTGTGTGTGTGTGTGTGTGTTCACGTGCACATGTTGAAGGTTAAGAGGTTTATGTTTAGTAGGAGGTTGAGAGATGAAGGTTGGCAGATGTCTCTCTGCAGAGCCTGCTTTTGGAGGTTAGCCTGGAATCTGGCCTACTCCTACCATCCATTGATGCCTCTCCTTGGCAATCTACAAGTACCATCTTTAGGTATGTCCCTCCCTAGACCAAGTCTTCCCTTGCAGACTCTGTGCAGGAGAGGGGTTGGACGAGGGCGGCTTAAACACAATCATGGGGGAAGGGTCTTCACAGGAAGGCTGTTTCTGCCCAGACCGTGGAGGGATCATGTGGGATTCTTGCATGTCATTAGCATGTCACTTCCATAGGCTTCAAAGAAGTAGGGACTTCACCAAGCATGGACAGTGCAGGTTGGGAAAAGAGAGAGAGCAGCAGAGGGTTCACTGACCCATCGTTAGAGGTTGACCTTCTGGGACCGTCTCTCCCAAGAGAGCTTTTGGGGAAATGGCCCAACTTAATGAGAGCAGCAAATGAAGTTGTGGGGCTGAGTGATTGGTATGCATTGTTTTGTTTCTTTCATTAATTCCTGCTGCCATTTGGAATGCAAGGATGAACAATAGCAGGGGCCTGTACAGATCAATACCAGATTGCTGATAGTTCCTATCTGTTCTCGGAGCAGATTATTTGATAAATGGCATGGTCCATACATTTTGACAGGTGTTCACCCTACAGCCTGGACCACGCTGGTTTAGTGGAGCTCCATCACAGGAGGCCAAGAGAACAGACAGAATATTTTCTTCTTGATACAAACTCATATAGAAACAGTTGCTTTTAAGCTATAGATAATGAATTTCTAGCAAGAGCTGGAGGGAAGAGAGGGAGGACGGGAGGGACCTGGGCTTTGTGGCCCCCATAGCTTGAGTTTCTAGTAGGGTCCTAGCTTGGATCTGGCCCTATCAATGGCATGAAGAGACTCATTTTCAGGAAGGGCAGCAGCTGCCACAGAGTGACTGGTTTGCAGGTAGAAAAGCTCCTGGTCTCCTGAACTTTCAATGGACCCTTGAAGGAATCCTAATGAAATCAAAGGGGAGGCAAGAGATAATAGAAGCAAAGGATGAGACATTATGAGAGGAGACAGTCAGGGAAGTGGCACAAGGTTAGAGCTCTCAGGACCTCAGACCTGTGAGTTTGAATTCCCAAGTGAGCTGCACTGATGTTGGGTGGTTGTCATACCCAGTGGCTCTAGACTGGGGCAAGCTATTGATACTTGTGTTCCATTTCCATGATGTCTCTTTTGTCTTCTGCAGGGAGGGCCCACCCTTTATTTCAATACCACCAGGTACTATGCTATGAATTGGGTTGGCCTTTGAGGTTTCAGTGTTGGGCAGTCTGAGAGGTTCCTGTTGCTGCCAAGTTCCTTCTTTCTTGCTCATCATGGTCTCTAGCACCTTGTATTGGGCTGCCTATCAGAGCGGGGTCGCGGAGGGAGATGACATGGATTCCTAGAAGTGAACAGAGGAGGTGCCAAAGGGGCCATCTGGATAAACACCTGAGGTCTGGTCAGGAACAGAATAGGTAGGTGACAGCTGAAAGCCAGATCTGCTTTCAATTGCCAGCCTTCATGCCTTGGTCCTGGGAAAGCAACAGGAAACTCAGTGCAGTGTGTATTTGGGATGTATTATGGTTTATATCTGAAATGTCCCCCAATATCTTATGTGTTCAAAGATAGGGCTTTGGAAGGCTGTTGGATAATGGGGGTGCTATACTCATCAGAGGACTAATAAATTGATGAGTTCATAGATGAATGTGTTACCTGGTTGGAGGCCATGCTAACTGGTGGCTTGCCTCTGAAGGTTCTCTCTCTCTCTCTCTCTCTCTCTCTCTCTCTCTCTCTCTCTCTCT
>NW_004624794.1:7012813-7035730 GCF_000247695.1 Heterocephalus glaber | reverse complement strand
AAAGACATCCCTTGTTTCTGGGTAGGAAGAACCAATATAGTGAAAATGGCCATACTTCCAAAACTGCTATATAGATTTAATGCAATGCTGATTGAAATTCCAACAATATATTTCACAGAACTAGAGAAAACAATCCAAAAAATTCATTTGAAATCAGAGGAGACCTAGAATAGCAAAGGTAATTCTAGGCAACAGAGACATGGCAGTGGGTATCACAATCCCCATCTTGAAACTATACTACAAAGCTACTGTGAGAAAAAGAGCATGGTACTGGCAAAGAAGCTGACCCGAGGATCAGTGGAATAGATTAGAAGACACAGAAATAACTCCAGATATACTGAGCCACCTCATCTTTGACAAAGGAGCCAACCACCTTCACTGGAGGAAAGATAGCCTATTTAATAAATGGTGTTGGAAAAACTGGATTTCTACCTGCCAAAGATTAAAACTAGACACACATCTATCACCATGCACTAAACTAAGATCAAAGTGGATTAAAGATCTAAATATCAAAACAGGAACACTAAACTTGCTGGAAGATAAGTTAGGTAGAACTCTTGAAGATATTGGCATAGGAAAAGACTTATGAACAAAACATCTGTAGCATGGGAACTAGCACAAAGAATCAACAACTGCAATCTCATCTTATTAAAGAGCTTCTGCACTGCAAGAGAAACCACCAACAGTGCTGTAGGTTTACAGTGTGGGAAAAAATTTTTAAAAGCTGTTCCTCAGGAAAAGGACTACCATCTAGAACATATAAAGAACTGAAAAAAATCAGACTCCCCCAAATTTAAAGACCCAATTCAAAAATGGGCATCTGAAATGAGCAGACATTTGTCAGACAAAGAAGTAAAAGCAGCAAATAAGCATATTAAAAAATGTTCAACATCAGTGGTCATTCGAGAGCTGTAGATGAAAACAACACTGAGATTCCACCTTACTCCAGAAAGAATGGCTGCTATCAAGAAATCAACCTATAACAAATGCTGGTATGGGTGTGGGGAGAAAGGAACCCTTCTCCACTCTTGGTGGGAGTGCAGATTGGTGCAACCACTGTGGAAATCAGTATGGAGATACCTCAAAGAACTAGGACTAGAGGTCTCATTTGACCCAGCTATTCCCCTGCTGGGTATCTTCCCCAAAGAATTAAAAGAATCATACCACAGCAATATATGTGCACCGATGTTTATAGTGGCACAGTTTGTAATAGCTAAAGCTTGGCAATAGCCCAAGTGCCCATCAACTGGAAACAGGATAAAGAAGGTGTGTGTGTGTGTTTTTTAATATATAAAATGAAGTATTACTCAGCCATAAAGAAGGAGAAACTAGAGACATTCATAGCTAAATGGATGCGTATTGAGGCCATCCCCTTAAGTGAAATAAATAAGACACACATGTGTAAATACCGAATAGTTTCTCTAGTGTGAGAAACTGAAAGTGTAAATAAGGATTAAAATAATTATAATGAAGAATTGATAATTTAAAATAGGAAGAAAAGATCCAGAGGGGTAGGGGAAGTGTGAAGGGAAGGGGAAAGGAAAGAAGGGAAAGGAAAAATTATGAGAAAAGGAAAAAATGGAAATAAAGTCTTTGTTAATAGGGAGGGGTGAAGGGGGTGAAGGGAGGAAACGGAATGGGGAAAAAGTAAGAACCAAGATACATCATGTACAGGTACAAGTATCCAATGATAAATGTAAATGTATTGTATACCTAAAATGTACCAATAAAAGAATTTAAGCAAAATACAAAACAAAACAAAACTGGAAATAGCCCCCTCTTTTTCCTGATAGCTACCCAAACAGCTCTTCCTAAGTCTGGGACTCAGGTGTAATTTATAGAAGCCAGTGGTCCTGTCTCTTTTATTAATTTATTTTTTGAGGGACTGTTTAATGCTACTTTAATATGGTCACCTTATTCTATGTTAATCTAAAGAGATATTGAAACTCTTACCCTTTATTGGTACAGAATGCTTGGCAGAGAATTGGAGGAGGTGGAATGTGCATGTTGGGCATTAATTGCCTGGAAGGTTTTAATTTTTATAGACATAATGACAACATCCTTTTACATACACTACCCTACCAGTGAGGTCAAATGTTGCATAGCCCCAGGCTTGCAAAGGGCACCAAGCTATTATCCTTGAAGTAATAGTGACAAAAGCATTTGAGTACCATTTAACCTCACAAAAAGTCTTAGGGCTATGGTACATCTAGTACTAGAGAGAGCTCCTTCCAGCTCTAAGAGGCCAGATGATGTGGACTGTCCATGAGATGGTTTCTCCTGGAGGCCCTAGGGGTTTTGGGGCAATCTGGAAACAAGAGTAAATGCAAACAGGCTCAGCAGAGCTGCAGAGGCACAGGCACCCTGGATTGAAGTCAGATTTCCTGGCTTTGCCTCCAGGCTTTAGATCTAAGTTCTTCCTGCTGTGCCTGTCAGTTTTTCCACCTGCAAAATGGCCCAGATGGTCTCTGAATTCCCTTCCAGCCCCAGTAATCTGCAATTTTCTTTGTTTTGGTGCTTTTGGGACCACTGGCATGTGTCTCTAGAGAGTGGGCTGTGTGCCCAGACCACAAGCTTAGCGAGGTGGGATGGAGAGAAGCCAGAGGTACGAAGGCTTGGTCCCAGACTTCCTGGAGCTTCTGATGGGTAGGCGATGTGGGAAGGGACAGCTTAGCAAGTCCAAGCCCAGCTCAGGGAGGACTCTCATAGCCCAGTTTTGTGGAGAAAAAAAGATTTCTCTCCCCCCCCCCCACTCTCTTCCAGTACTGGGGATTGAACCCAGGGTCTTTGTATTGAGCTACATTACTAGCCCTTTTTTCTTTTTAAATTTTGAGATAAGGCCTGGCTAAGTCACTAAGTCACCCAGGCTGAGCTGGAACTTGCCATCCTAATGCCTCAAGCTCACAGAGTGCTGGGGTTACAGCTTGCATGAAGGCATTTTTATGTGCATATGAAGATGTCCTAGGTGGTACTTTTGGGTGATGCAGAGGGGCCCTCAGGTAGCCCACAGTTTTATGATGGAAAACAAAGACAAGGAAGTTAGTAGGAGTCATTTCCATCCTGTTTCCTCTTTCTTGTGACCTCATGGGGTAGGAAGAACCAATATAGTGAAAATGGCCATACTTCCAAAACTGCTATATAGATTTAATGCAATGCTGATTGGGGGACACTGCCATCCTATGAGTTCAGAGGAGGCCCCCACTCCATGCTATGAGATCTGGGGGACTGTGGGAGAGGCTTTTCCTCTCTGACCCCAGCTCCCACTGGTCATCCTGGGCCTAGAGTGACACTCATTTGAATTTGGGACCTGAAAGATCCTGCTGAAAAGTTAGCCAGTTTCCTTGCATGTGAGGCTCCATGGAAGGTCTGTAGGCACCTTGTACTCCAGCTCCAAGGCCTCCGTGCCCTTCTTATCCTCTGCACATGTTGGTGATACCCTTCTCGGGCCACAGAGCTTGCAGCAGAGCTGAGTGGAGCCTCTGGGACTGTCCTGGCCTGCATTTAAGTAACAGGATTCTGCAAGTGTCTGTGGCCATCAGGATCCATGCTGGGGATCATGCTGTATTCCTCTGCGTTTCCCATTTTAGTCAGCATAAGGCACCAAGCCCAGCCAAAGGCTCAGAACTCTTGAGTCTTGCTTACCTTTAAGAGTGAAAAAATGTCCCAATGACTTTAACTTTCCCTCCTGTTTAAACTTCTTGTTTTCTGAGGCCCAGGACACAGGCAGTGTGGAGTAGTGGTTAAAGTACTGCTTTGGGAGATTGGGCCCCAGCAGGAAGTAGATGGTGCACTCGAAGCTCCAAGAGTGCAAGTGGAGGAGAGTTTGATGAAGGACAGTTTACAAAAGAGCAAGTGCGTTTAGGAGTCCACAAGGTGGTGATGGGGTGGGCGGGGATGAGATCTGAACATCAAGAGGGCGCAATCTGGAGCCTGAAGACAGAAGCCTCCATGCTGGGGCCACCAGCAAAAGCATCCCTTGGGAGAAGCCAGAAAAGTGCTTCCCCTTCTGCCTCTCCTCCCCACTGGTCCATATGTGCAGCTTTCATGGACTCTTTACATGGGGCAGCTGGTGAGTGTCAAGGGCTGCATCTGAGTGCAGACAGCTAAATATCCAAGAATTGGTCCTTTACTGTTTGTTCTTGGACATGGCTGTGGAGCGTGACCATGGTAACTTGCCAAAGAGGGATGAAGAGAACATGCGCTTTAGGCAGTGTAGCTGAGGATTCTTTATGGTTGCATTATGGATTCGTGCCATGGGGAGGTTGGAACAGGTTCTCTTATAGGTCTGTGTGAGGTGAGGAGGTATCTAGTTTCTCAAGGAGGTGAGGGATGCTGGAGAAATGCTGACGATGGGCTCTTGGGAATAGGTGGCCTCCTTAACTGGGATGTTGAGGTCTTCAGCTCACCTGCTTCTTGGGTGGGAGTGGAGCCAGTTTGCAGGACCATTCCCCATCCTCACAATGGTCTCAGACACAGGGCCATCTCAGGCCTGGCTGCTTGGACTCGACATCTGTGCTTTCTGGAGAGTGAAGGATTTGCTGTGCTGGGATGTGGAGCATCCCTCAGCTGGGCCTGCACACATCTCCCTTGGAGACTGGGCACCAGGAACTCCCCAAACCAGCATGAACGTAGCCCACTGCTGGGTTTGTTTGGACAGTGAGCTGTACCCTTTATTTATGTTTCTTTGAAAAACAACCAGTGTGTTTTGATGATTTCTGAAGAGTTTAAAAACAATATACTTAATTGCTGTGAGTAATTTCAGAGCTCATTAATGTAATAAATCTCTGGAGGGAAATATTCTTAGTTAACGATCAGCATAAAATCGGAGAGTCTCTCAGAATAAATGGAAGCTCCAGCTCATTCTGCAATGGTGACAGAATGGTGGACACTAGAGACAGAGGGAGCCTCTTTCTCAAATGAGGAACAGGGCATGTGTTCTGCTGACAGATACCACCTTGGGACTGGGTGGGAACTGCTCTCTGCCATGTTGTCACCTGGACTCAGGCCCATTGGCACCATCACCCAAAGATCTGGGGTCCAGCTTGCTGAATTTGGCTTAAAATTTAAAAAGAAGAGCCAGGCATGGTGGTACACACCTGTAATCTGCCTGCTCTTAGAGGCTTAGACAGGAAGATCACAAGTTCTAGCCCAACCTGGGCACCTTGGTGACTTAGAAAGATGCTGTCTCAAAATAAACAATGAAAAAGGAAAAGGAATGTTTCTCCATGCAGGGCACTAGGTTCAATCCCCAGTACCATAAAAAAGTCACCATAATTTATGGGGACAGTTCCTTGGGAGCCCTCATAACTCCTAAGCCTATCCACAAACCGAAATAGAATTCCTGACTCCTAAAATCCCCAGTGCATTCCTCTGCTAGTCTGCCCCATGAGAGGCGCATTTATTGACTCAGATGTTCAAGTCAAACATCTAGGGCTTTCTGTTGTGGACTGATTACTTAAGTGGTCTGTGTCCTCACTCCTGCCATCTCTTTGCAATGTCCCCTGCTCTGACTCTGGGACCCCTTCTGTGACTTGCTTTCACCATAGGGGTGTTACCAAACAAGACAGAAGCCAAAGCATGAAAAATACTTTGCAATTGAGCTCTTCCACTCTCCCACCTTGGCCTGCACTGAGAGAACATGCCAGGGCTAGCCTGTTGCAGAACACCCACCAGGTGCCCCACCTGTCCTCCTCCCAGCCAACAACTAACCTCCTGCCAGCCTGTGAGTGAGTATTGTCTAAACCAGAATGGCCCAGCCAAGGCCAACCTAAGTGCAAAGTACAGCCTCTGAGTTTGTGGTGTTTTCTCACAAAGCATTACTATTGTGGACAAACAGATGGTCAACGTACCATCCTTGACTCCCCGCTTCCTTGAAAAGCTCCACCTCCTTTCACAAACAGGTATCTCAGTCAACTACAGGTTCTGTTGCTGCCACCTCTGCTATAGTTTGGATTGGAATATTTTCCAAAGGTCCAGGTATTGAGGTTTGGTCTCCAGTCCTTGGCATTAGTGGGATGTGCTAGAACCCTTAAGAGTCACAGCTGAGTGGAGGGAAGTTAGGTCATTGGGAGATGTTTGGGTAAAAGAATGTCTGCATTTGCCCCTGACCTTTGTGGTTCATGGTAAACAGAGGGAAAGTAAGATGGTTTTGTGATCCAGTGCTCCACAGCCATGTTGATTTGGGTGGTGTAGTGAAAGTTGGAAAAGTCAGAGTGACTGGAAGAGTGTGTTTGCACTTCATTTTGTTTTCTGCTAGCAAATGTTCTCTTCCTAATAGTACTGGTTAGTTTTGTCAAAGACTAAGAGCAGGGAAATATGTCACAGCAGTCTATGAATTATCCATGCAACAAGAAGTGCATTTCTTTACTTAACTTTCTCCCTTCGAAGCAAACTTATTTTTTTCCCTCTTGTAAGTCTAGGAAAAAAAATACCCTTACCTCTCAGACAGTGACATTACTGTCACCTGCTTAAAATAGTATGACGTTCTTCAAGTCTTAGAATTCTCTCTAGGGCTCTCTGTTTTCCATGAAAGCATTTATTTCAGTCAAAATACTTCATGTTTTTCCTCACTCCGACACTTCACCAAAAAGGAGTTGCAACAGAATATAGCAACTCAAAACTACCTTGTGATTTTTAATGGAACTAGTTTCTTTCTCAGATAAATAAACCTTCTTTGCCTCCTTGGGTTGTGCCAGGGGGCGGCTGTGGCCCTAAGGGAAAGCTGGCTTCTCAGCTGTCCCAGGAGCCACCCCGGTCTTGGGGACTGGAGCCTGTGTGGGAGGGGGCCCTGATGAGCCTCTGCCTGGAACCCCAAGCCACCCTGTCGCATCTGCACACTTCTGCCCTGAGGACAGGGTCGGGTGCTCCTTCCAGCCCTCCTGCCTTCTGAAGGCTTCATCCTGGAAGGTTGGGAGGTTGCCTTCATCACCCGCATGATGAAATTTTTGAATATTCGGACCTGGGCTCCTGGCTGGAGATGTCATGTCTTTCCCTGTGTTGTTAGTCCGGAGACAACACAGACTCCCTGGTTTACCTGTGTAGTCCCAGGGCGTCTCAGGTGCCGTGAGCACTGCGTATCCTGTCAGATGTGGTTGGAGAGAGACAAGGACAGCATGACCACCGGGCACAGCACTCCACGGAGGTCAGCTGGCAAGGACAGCGGGCGGTAGTGATGTGGCCCTGACTAGTTGTCAAGCACGTGGAGGAAAAAAATTGGGAAAGGGGGGAGCAGGTGGCAGGCGGGGTGGTGGAGGCAGGGGATGGCAGGGAGGAGTCCTGTTATCCCTGATGGAATATTCAGTGCTGTCGGTGATGTTCCATTGCTGTTTCCCCCACGGGGATCAATTTCTAGATCGTTCTTCAGGCCCCTCACAGGTGACTAGAGCATTTTGTTTAAGAGATTGGCAGTGCTCATCAGGGACATCTGTGATGCATTACCAGTGGTTTAATGGTGGCGGACCCTGGAAGGTCCAGGCAGGTTTTATTGTGTGGCCACATCACACACGAGTGTGTATGTGCATAAGAGAGCACTCGCACCCAGGACACACACACGTCATCCCTGCCAAAAATGACTTTTGCAGGGAGCATGCCACCTTTGTAAGCCTATAGGACTCCAAAACTGCTGTATAGTAACAAGTTTGTGAGATTTTGGAAAGGAAACCACAGTAATGATGCCAGTTCTTATGATCATAAATAATCATAATTAACAGGACTGCTGTATATTTATGTTGGTTTGTTTTCAGACACTTTTCATTTTATTTTGAATTTTTTCATATTGTGTTGACTTGAAACACTTCTGTCTATAGCGTGGCATGCTCTGCAGAACACTGAGAGCAGCAACATACTTTATTTGTCCTCTGAAACAGACCACAATAATGTAGCAACTTCTATCTGTTGGCAGGTTCACCGGATTGCGATATTAGCCTCATTTCAATTGCTGTATATTAGAGACAGAATCAAAAGCAGAGGTTCTGAATATTTCCTGCTGACTTCATTTATCTGGAATGCTGCCCCAGAAAGGCACATGTGTCTATTTTCCAGTTTAATTTCTTGATAAGCTTGAAGGGGATAACTTGATGATGAGTAACTGCTCTACACCTCTGCATGTCTGATGACTCATGGTTAAAAGGCTGGGAAGGGGGACAGTAGCTCTCATACTGACACTGAAGGTGGAGCTGTGGTCTGGATCTCGAGTGATCAATAATCTATAGCCCATACATTGATTCCAGAGGGAGCATTACATGAAATACTCAGAAAATATAATGTCATCACCTGAAAGTGCTACAGTGCTTTTGGGTTTAGAAAGTAGAGCTCATTACAGGAATCTGATGTCAGTAAGCATTTGTTGATTTTTCTGAGGGACAAATCCATCCACTGTAACACAAAGTTTCAGTTGTGAATTGTTCTTTTTTTGCAGCACTGGGGATTGAATTTAGAGCCCTCACGCTGTACTCTGGGACTTCTTATTTTGAGACAAGTTCTCACTAGGTGGTTAAGTTGCCACACCTGGGCTGGAGCTTGGCCTCATCCTACCTCAGCCTCCCAGAATGCTCCAGCTGTGAATCTCTGGTTAGTTCTCTCTCTCTGTAAATTCACCTGCTGCTCATCCATGGAGGATCTTCCACTTTGACTTTGTCTAGAGCAGGTATCCCCTTCTTTCTCCCTTTTCTGGAGGGAAAAGAGGATTCCTCCCCAGGTACCATGGAGTGATCTCTCCCGCTAGAAGAAATGAAACAAAAGTACAAAAGTTTGTTTTTCTTTCTTTCGCTCCCTGGCTTTCCCTGGGTTGTGATTTTTAAACTTTTAATATGTGCATACTGGTGAAGCATTGTCCCTACTTAAATTATTTGTTTCCCTGTATGGCAGTTTTGCTAGGAAATGAACTATTCATGTAGTTTTAGAGTCACCATGGGTATAAATTTAAGCCTTAGGCCAGGTCTATACCAGCATAGACCAAAGATGATTATGATTATGGTTTCAAGTTCCCCTTTCCTGTGATTATCAGCATATTTCATCCAAAAGCAATAGCAATTTTATTCTTTTTCTTTAATTTTCTCTTTTTTAGTCTGTGTCCTCTGTCCAGTGGGTGCTCCCTGGCCATGATCTCAGTGGATGTTGGGGGTCCTTGCTCCATAATGATTCAGCACCTCCAGGTCATGGAGTTCTGTTCCATTGTTCTATGTAGGAGCTGGGTAGTGGGGAGTCCTAACCTATCTGGGGCAGGAAGAATGGGAGCTGGCCAGGAGACCGTTGAAGGAGAAGAAGCAAGAAGATACCGAAGAGCCTCATGAAGGGAGTGGCCCAGACCCCTTTTCTCCTCCTCACACTATTAGAGATTCTGCTCTGGCGCCCCCTGGAGGGTTGGAGACAGCTTCTTGGTACAGGGCAGCATTCTGCTGTTTCCATGGAAACAGATGTGGACCAGGGGAGCAGAAAAAAGGGGAAGAACATGGCGGCTGCTGTGAGGATCTGCAGTGGGTTCACAGAGCCATCTGTGAGTAAAAAACTCCCACTGAGGAGTTCTGGGGACAAAAGTGAGTATAGTTCAGAGGGCAAGAGGAGAGAGCTGAATTCCAGAATCTAGCCAATGGGGCTCCAGTCATTGGAGTTTAGCATTTAAAGTCAACGTGATACTATTTCAGCCTCTTGGGTGCTGGTGAAATGTGGATGTGTCAGGTTCACAGCCTTTCCCAAGTTCAGGACACTAGTTCCTGCTTTTCTCCCTTCCCTTCCCTCCCCTTCCCTCCCCCCTTCCTCTCTTTTTGCAGTATTGATTGAACCCAGGGCATGTACACTGAACTACATCCCCAGTTCTTTTTTCATTTTTTATTTTGACACAGAGTCTTACTAAGTTGTTAAGTTGCCTGCGCTGGGCTTGAAATTTCTACCCTCCTGCCCCAGCCTTGTAGAATGCTGGGATTGCAGATATGTCCCGCCATGCCTGGTGTCTTGTGTCTCTTTCTGTGCTGCTGCTGCAGGCTTTGGGTCCCTTTATCCCCAGAGTGACACCATAACATACTTTCCCTCTTCCTGAAGAGATAGCAGGAGCTTTGCTCTTTGCTGACTCAGCTGGATCCCATGGCCCAGCAAGAGACAGAGAGATGCTCGGTCTGGCTAAGAAAACAGGACACAGAGCTCCTCTCACTCATAACGATATTCTGATGAACTGGCAAGAAACGGAAATTTTTGTATTGCTTCATCTGTGCCAAGATGATTAGAGATTACATGCTCCATCTCATTCCTTTAACAACTCTGTGAGATAAGTCAGTTTTTAAGGATCCATTTTACAGATGAGGAAACTGAGGCTCAGAAGATGAATTATCTTGCTTAGCCTCACATAGCTAGTGGAACAGAGGTGGAACTCAAGCATTCTACTTCCAAAGCCTGTGTTCTTGGCTTTCTCATGTCCTGACAAAGGTCTTTCATCCCCATGTACTCCACATGGACCCAGCTTAGCTGGGGGGTTGGGAGCACTGGACCAGACCAGGATCTCTGTGATTTTTTTTTTTTTTTTGGAACAGGGGATCGAACTCAGGACCTTGATCTTGAGAGGCAGGCGGCAGAACCGCTGAGCTAAATCCCAGGCCCATAGATCTCTGTGATCTTGAGCAAGTCACCTCCTCGCTTTGAGTCCCAATTTCTTTACTGTCAAACAGAGGCTTGGGCTGGATTAACCTCTGGGGTTTCCCCAGATACCAGCTTGGGGTGTCCTCCTAAAATGACATTTAGAATGCAACAGGGCATTTACTGAGGACTTCCAGTGTCCTCAGCATTCAGGTGTCCCTGGGTACCCACGCTGCTCAGAGCTGCCCAAGATGCCACCTTTCTTCACTGAAGTTCCTCTTGGCTGGTCTTATTAGCCACTACTTTTCTTAGAGCCATTCTCCCCTCTCTTCTCTCTTCTAGCTGGCTCCTTGGAGCTGATTTCTGAGGCATTCTGAAAGCTCCTTGCAGGGATGGAATGCATTTTTATCCTTGGATGGAATGGAGATTTTAGCTCTGCAGGGACCTCTGTGTTGGTTTTGACCCCAACTCTATCCATTTTCCAGCCGTCTCTGCCCTTTCTTGGGTCCCAGGAGGTTCATCCAGCTGACTGCCCTAGATGACCACCTCTAGCTGAATTTGGCCATTGGGAGAGCCCCAAGGGAAACAAGGGGCAAGGTGGGTGTGCTGTCTCAAGCTTCCTGCCTGCTTCAGGGCCACATGTCTGGTGGCACTTGTGTCCCTCCAGAGCAGCAGCTCTCGTCGGGGGTCCTTTCTCTGAGGATCCTGTGCTCGCTGGGCTCTGGAAACACTACTTCCTCCCTGACTCTCATTTCCTCCCTTAGTCAAGCCCACACATGAAGGCTGCACTGTCTCTGTGTTCCTCCAGCTGACTTCCGTTTCCTGTCATGTCCTGCTTTCCGTACTAGTCTCTCTCACTGAGTGGGGTGCCTACTAATAGCCCTGGTAGTATGAATAGGTAAGGTAGGGGTGTCCCCGGCTCACAGAGGACACCAAGCCTCAGGGAAGTGTGCAGCCCTCACCACAGAACAGTTTGATGCCTGAGAGCCAGGCCTCACCCCAAAGTCTTCCAATCCCAAATTTGATACTATTTCTATGGTCCTCATGGCTGAATGCTTGTCATTGAATGACTCAGCTTACAAAAACTCTCAGTTGTTCCTGACAAGAAGACTTTCTTAAATAAATCAGGCATATAATTCACAGATTTTTCCAGTTGTCTCCAGTGCCATTGGCAATAGCTCTCATCCGGCCTTCAAAGAGAACCCATAAATTTTCAAGAATATTAATGATATTGAGATACACAGGAAGGTGGTGCATACCCTGTTGACCAGCATGAGAATATAAAGTAAATGATTAGCGAAAGACAAGTGTAATATGTATTTACATGTTATGATCTATGCCAGGGTAAAGTGAGTGGGACAAATGTATTTTTAATTTAAGTGTATTTATTACTTGTGAAAGTGAAGACTAATCATGCTGTCTCCATCGTGGCATTGTGAGAGAGGTTCTCAAGCAAGCTCACCCCCTTTGCAGGGCTGCAAGCATTGCAAGCTACAACTTGGCGGGCTGGGTGCTGGGAGTTTTCCTGAAGGAGACTTGAAGGACAAAGGGGAGACAGATTTAGTTTCCCTTGTCACCTTCTCCGCAAATTGGCCGTCCAGGTCGGTGCATAATTGTGACTTCCTCCTGCAACTTCTCAGTCTTGCTTCTGAGGCCATGATTCACTTCCTCCTCTGTGGACCTCAGAGGGGGCAACCCACCCCGAGATGCACACTAGGTGTGGTGAATCTGTCCTCTGAGATTTTAAATCACTGGGACCATGCCAAGGCCACTGGAGTCCTGGGTTGCTGATGGGCTGCGTGCTGCCAGAGTTGCAGTGAATTCTAATTACAGGCTGTAACTGGCATCCGAAGGTAGTTAGGAACTTCAGTGAGGGCAAGCAGTTATTCTTGGTGGCGGACACAGGTGCTGGACTTATTATGAGCAGGTGCCATCTGGGAGAACTCAGTCAGCAGGTGGTGGGGCAGAGGACTGGATCCCCAGTGGGGGGTCACTCTCCAGTCCCTACAGGCTTCTTCTGCTCAGTCCTCTGAAAGATGCTCTTCTTTCCTTCCTGGAATCTTTATTCACATTGAGGATTTCCGTGCTGTAGTGAGTGGCTCTCTACCCTGGTTGCACAGCACACCTCCTGGAAGTTTCAAATCCTATGTGGCACCCCAGATCAAATCAGGATTTCTGGGGAGAAGCCTGGCTGATTCCACTACATATTCAGAGTTAAGAGTCATTACTCTAGGTTGTGGCACATGAGTTCCCTTGTCTGCTTTCTGCCATCAAATGTGGGCCTTCCTGGGCTATGGTGGGAGAAGGAGGGCACTTCTCAGAGGCCATCTCTGAAAGGTGGAGTTTGTTAGTAGTCATCTGATTGATCACAACAGGAAGTTTGACTCTCAACCTCACAAATATAGACACTGGTTTTTGTTCTGAGCTTCTGAGAGTAGATTTGTCTTTTAGATGCAAACTCACATTAGGCAGAGTTAAGAGATTGATATGTAAACCCAGAAACCCAATATGTTATTTAATGGCTGAAAAGAAAATGGTGTAAGAACTGCACTTCTTGCATCAGTATGAGGTGGTCTTCCTCAGGCCAACCTCTTTTCTTGCATTATCTAGTCTACTTCTAGGTGAGTATCTACTCTACTTCTGGCAGGTGATTCTGCCATTAGGTGAAATGGGTCAGCCCATTCTTCCAAAATGAGAAATTCATTCAGGCAGGACCAAGGCTAGATAGTTGATGCTTTTTGTCTCTGACTTTCTATAACCCTGATAAACTAAAATGTTTTAGGGGGAGGGCTGATCATCTGATCTCTTCCATGTTTCTGGATCCTGGGAGACATCACATCTCATGGATGCCTCTGGGAACAAGAGTCCAGGAGAGGAGAAGGGGGTGGACAGCATATGGGAGGGCATGTCCCTGGTGTTCGTGGGTATTTTCCTAGGCACTGGCCTTTGTCAGTGTGGGAACCACAACTCGAACTTGAAGCTGAAAACAGTAAAGAAGCCACAAAGTAGAGGGGTGTTGGGAAGTCACAGCAAGTAGAGTCACAAATAAGCAGGACCTCAAAAGAAGCAGAAGCTGGTAGGCAAAGAACCCCCGTGAGCCCTCACAGTTGGGGCCTCAGGAGGCCAGAGGGGCTATGCCGAGTGGCAGGTGTGGCACAGGGCACATGGACTCTGATGTGTGGGGTCCCCTGTTCCTCTCCCCCTTTCTTTCCAGCTCACTTTGCTAATGTAGCAGTGGCACTGGGTCTTGAATGTCATTCTGGGAAGTTTGTTCAGTGACAAATGCAACATAATCACAGCAGAGCATGTGTGTCAGGGACAAGTGATGGCATTGGGGATTTCACCCAGGGCCTCCCTTGCTATACAGGGACTCTTTCCAGAGGAATCTGCATTCCATTCTCAGGAATTTTTAGGGGGCTGTCAAGGTTTTAGCACTCCCTGTCTGGACTTGGGCATGTGTGAGTTTTAAGTGCTGAAGGCAGCCACCTTAGCCAGACATGTCCTTTTCTATGAGATGCCCACAGCCAGCAGCTGTGGACAGCAGCCATGCTGGCCTTGGCATTTGTTGGCTGATTTAGGAAACAAATGAGAAAAAGACCTTTTCATTGTCTGCACCAATGGCCTTCAGTAATGGGTATCACAAACAGAACAAATGAAAACTACATTTTAAAAATACTATCATCTCTCTCATGCCTCACCTCTTGGACTGATTTGCAAATGCACAGTTTAAGTGGTTCAGGGTCCGGAGCAGGCATCTAATGTTGTGCTCCCTGCTGGACAGCTGCCCAACCTGTTAATGAACTAATCCCAGGCTCTCTAGCGGACACTCTCTGGCCTCCTGCACATGCGTTTTGCATCTCAGCTAAAAGCAACAACATTAAAGGAAGGATTTAAATGGATTATGCTGCATGTCTTCAGAATCAGGTATTGTGCTCAGCAGCAACCAGGTACTATGCTTGCAGCAGGTGTAGATTCTGGGGTCTAGAAAGAGATTAAAACTTTGGTTACCATGAACCGGGGAATCTGCCCCAACTCTATAACCAGAACTTCTGATCCTACAACTCACTATCTGAGGCAAATTACTTACCCTTTCTGTGCCTCAGTTTCCTCATCTGTGAAGTGGGCTAGTGAAAGAACCCACATATAAGGGCTGCTTGGAGGATTAGTGAGGTTTAAGATTTTCAAAGTGCTCAGAAGCAGTTGGCACATAGAAGGTGTTATAAATAGGTTTGCAGCCAAATATCAAAACCCTGAGAGTGGACTGAAAATGTCATGAACGATACAGAAGAGACACATGAAGTTCAGGAGGCCATGGTGACTCTGTGTGTGGAGGATGGGCCTTTCTTCCCTTCCTCCAGTCTTCATCTTTGAACAGACAAACTTCAAGCAAATGGACACTTTTGAGAGCCAAGTGTAAGTCAGGCCCTGGCTTGGGTCCAGGGAGATGCCTCAGAGAATTGCTTTCTGTATTGTCACGGGCTTTTGTGAAGTGACATTTTGGGAAGCTGACCTGACAAGTGCATTCTTTAGAATCTGTTGTAGTTCCAAGGTGGGGACACTCTGATCCCTTATAGGGGTCCCGCTAGAGATATTTCTAGTAGGCCTCGGCTGCAGAAACAGCAGACCTATTGCTTTTTTAAATTATATGGAAAAGTGCTTCACAATGGGGTTGATTTCCTTCTTTGCTTTGGTCCCATGGGAAGCTCAGGGCCCAGTTTTCAGTCCTCTTCTAGATACCATAGGTCTATGTGACCACGTACTCATCTTATTCTTGGCTCCAGGAGAAAAGTTCATGGATCGACACTCGCATGAATCAGGTTTCTTCATTTCTTTACTTGATTCTTTTGTTTTCTGTATAGCCTTTTGGAAGTAGGGTGAGGAAGAAGGGAAGGAATAACAAAAAGAAAAAGGGAGGAAAGAAGGAAGGAGGCAAGAAAGAAAAAAAAGGAAAGAAGGAGGGAGAAGGGAGGGAGAGAAACATTGGGGTTAGGGTGGAGGGTCAAGCTGATTGGTGTAGGGATCCTGCTGGAGGACTAGTGGAACACACTTCTGGGTATGTCTGAGTGTGTCATGGACGTGTGACCTTGAGGTCTATGTCTAGTCTTTGCCCCTTCCTCTGGCATGGTTCCCCTGCTCTGCTTTCTGGCCATTGTGAACTAAGCAGATTTGTTCCTCTACACCCTTCCATCATGATATCTCTGCCTTGGAGCCAGCTGACCACGGACTGAATCCCCATAAAACGTGAGCCAAATTAAACTTGTCTTCATTTAAATTGTTGGTATTGGGTAGTGTTTTCAGTAAAGGGAATGCTGACTTATTTGGAAGGAAGGGAGGGAGGCAGGGAGGGAGGAAGGAAAGAAAGAAGGAAGGAAAGAAGGGAAGAAAGGGAGGGAGGAAAAAGAGGAAAGAAAGAGAGGGAGGAAGACATAGCCTAGTACCCAGTCATGAGTAGGACACTCCTACTCTAAGGATAGAAGCCAAGAGAGGAAGCTAGTCATGAGGAAAACAGTCTGGAATGGTGCGAAAGAGCCCAGGCACTGATCCCTTGGTGATCTTGCAGCTGGAAGACTTTAACAATGATTTCCACTGGGAACTCTGGGAGGTGGCTCTTAGAGCTGGTGCATGTAGCTGTGTGTCATGGAATCTTATATGTTTAAAGATACACACTTCAATCAAAACCCAAAACAAGTAACAGCCCCAAAAGCAAGCCAAACACTTCATCTAGTATTCGACTGAAGAAAGTCTGGCCAGCCAAAGATGAGGAAAAGCTGAATATATGTACTCACCAGGAGAAGGAGTATTGTTCTCCAAAGTGACCTTGTCCTAAGGGACTTTTGAAGGTATTTTTGACCCTATGTCAACATGCTAGTATGTGTTGACTTTGGATCCTAACTTCATACAGGTTCTGACTCCATCAAATCCATCTTCTGTGTAAGCAGCGGGAAATAGGTAGGAGGACAGAGGGGACAGTGAAGGCTGGCCATCCCCAGGGCTTTATTTCCACCAACAGAGCAGCCCCTATATCATCCTGGGAGGAAAATAGGCACCAAATGACAAAGTGGGCTCTGATTTCCATGGAGTTCCCTGTGAGAGAGGGTGCCTCATGCTGTGCTACAAGCCAGCTTGGTCACTAGAGCACTGCACCAGTCAATTGTCGTCACTGGGAGCAGATGCTGAGACTAGGGTGGTCTCTGTTGGGTGAAAGATCTGCTCCAGCTGTGTCTTACAGAAGGTGAGTGGTGAACCTTGGAGTCATTTCTGTTCTTTTCTTTTGGGTCATTTCAGCAAGTGCCCTGTGATGACCTTTCCCTGACCCATGTGATGTTGGTGTAGAGAGGCCAGCAGTTGGCTGCCCATTACTGGAAGCCTGCTCTTTCTTTCCCATGGAAGTGAAATTACCCCTGCAGGTCCTGAGACCCATCTCTGTAGCTGAGGCTTGGGGGGCTAGGAGCATCCAGATGAAGTTTGAATGTCTAAAGATGGGTCCATCAGCCCTAATTTGCACTGCATCACATTTGCAAGTTGCAAAATGGAATTTGCAATTGCTTTTTCGGCAATGTTCAAATTAGCACTTCTTAGCATATTAATGAACTACTTTTTTTTTTTTCATTATGTGACCAATTTTAATGTAAATAGCAGTCTCCATGCAAAGATTAGGTCAGTGTTTAATGGGAATAAAGTTTCAAAGCTTCCTGTGGAGGCTGAGAGTTTTGCTTTTGGATATGTATGGCTTCAGCCTAGGCCAGTGGTAGCAAACCTGTGACACAAGTGCCACAGTGAGCTGTTTGTCATCATTGAAAGCTCCAAAAGGTTCGCCATCCCTGGTCTAGGGCAACAGCTTGAATGTATAGATTATTCGGGCTCCTTGGTTTGGCAGGTGTCAGGTCTGGGATAAGCTCTGTGGCTCCTGGACTAAGGAATTGGACACCATGAAGGTACCCTTTTCTTAAAAAGGCTACTGACTCAGCTGCTGAGGCTGGAGGGTGAGGACGGTGTCAAGTGTGTTTGTCTCTGTGTCTAAAAAGGAGATCAAAGGCCAGATGTGGCGGTGCACACCCGTAATGCTAACGCTTGGGGTGCCAAGGCAGGAGGCTTCCAAATTTGAGTCAAGCCTGCACAATTTAGCAACTTAATGAGACCCTATCTCAAACTAAAAGGTGGGCTGAGGATGTGCCTCAGTACAAAGACCTGAGTTCAATTCTTAGCACTGGAAAAAAAAAAGGGAGATCAAAGTGTAGGTCACATGCAATAGATCACTTTCATAACTATGAAGGAAGCAATTTTCTTCAAGATAGGTCAGGGTCAGCAAGATCAGCTGTCTTGGGATTCTGCATGGATTTCTCTTCTAAGATGTTTTCCTGCATTGATGGAGCCCTGGTACGTGCTTTAAGTAGCTGGTCCCAAGTCTTTGGTGTACGTTGCTGGCAATTCACCTCTGTATTTTCTGGAGTCATGTCAGGATATGTTGGAAGGACCCCCCCACCAAGGATCTTGGGGCTCCTGGCCATGAGCAGCCCAGGGATGGGACCCAATGTACAAAGAAGAGAGGAAATTAACAAATGGGGCTTTTAAACTTGGCCAGAGCTGGGCACTATCTGCCCTTCTGCAGAGGCAGTGTTTGGAGAAATCAGAGGTCTCGGATGGGTTCCCAAACTACTGGAGCCAGTTGAGAAACTGCAGACTGGGGAGTCTGCCTGCATGCTCTCTGATTGGCTGTGCCTGGCTGACTGGAGACCATGACCTGGGCTCTCTGGAAGGGGTGGTGACCTCCAGCATCAGAGTGACACAGACACACCAAGGTTTCAAAGACAAGAATGGAACCCAAGTTTTTCCAAATGGCAGTGCTTTCTTGGTTCATTTTTCAAAATGAGATGATTATTCATCCCCAGCTTGAATTACCAGCTAAATAGTATTTTCCTGCTGAGTGTACATTTGTAATGCTATCCATTCCATCCCGTGTGATAGCTTTACATTCCAGGGGCTTCAGCTACCTATTCTTTACTATCTATAGATGGGTGCGTGGGTGTGCTGATTGCATTTTAAAAACAAGAGTTTGTGTATCTGATGGATCTGGAAATAATCAGTAACTAAGGTAGCAGAGGAGGAAAAAAAAAATCCAACTCCTGATGAGTAATTTTAAAACTGTGAATACTTCACAGCTTGATATATTCCTGGGGAAGGAGCTCTTCAGTCACAGTGAATCCCAAAATGCAACAGCCACTCATTGCTATTGCTTTTTGGGAACCATGGTACCCGGAGGAGGTGACTCTTCTGCCTCCCATTGACACTGTGACTTCATAGGAGTTATTATGCTGTAGATTTATGTGTCCCCTCAAAATTCAGGTGTTGCAACTTGATACTCAGTGAAATAATTAACAGGCAGGGCCTTTAAGAGGTGATTAAGGTCCTTATAAAAAGGCTCCACACAGTGTTCTGCTCCCTGTCTTGCTGTCTTACACTATGTGAAGATGGCATAAAGTCCACTTCTCCGGCAGATGCAGCAAGAAAGCACCATCTTGGAAGCAGAGAATCCCCACCAATCCAGCCTGCAGTTCCCTTGATCTTGGACTTATCAGGCTCAAGAACTGTGATAAAAAGAACTGTTTATACATTACCAAGTCCTAGGTATTTTGTTATAGCAGCACAAGTGGACTAAGACATATTATGTGTCTATCAGTCCACCAGTGAACAAGACTCTTGCACAGAAGCCCGAGTCAGATGAATTTATCAAACCACAGATTAGCTTGGCTCCTGCATGGGAAAATCTCGGGGCGGGGGGACAGCTTTAGGAATGGCTGGATCTAGGGGAAAGGAGGCTGTCAACAGGATTTAGCTTTGATATTCTCTGCTTTGACTCCATTTCCAGGCACCTTAGCCTTGCTCTTTGTGGTGGCAAGATGGCTGTCTGCAGCCCCAGCCATTCATCTATCCTCTGAGGGACTCAAGCAAAATGATTCTCTCTTACACAAAGGCTTGTCATCGACTCAGGCTGTTCCTGATTTAGGTCTTCTCTCTACCCCTGAGCCAGCCAGTGGGATGTGATGCCCTTATTGTCCTGGTCTGGGTCACTCGCCTATCCCTGGAGTTGCGGGTGGGCTCAGCTCCATCGGAGACCACATGGATGGGGCTTGGGGGAGGAGTGATTCCTCAAGGAAAATCAGGATGCTATTTCCAGTAAAGGAGGAAAGCGGCTGGGCAGGCAAAAACAACAGATGTCCACTCCAACAGCTTTTCAGTTAACTATTCACAGAAGTCCAGGAGCAAGTTATATCCAGAGAACAGAAAAGGAGCCTGATTCTATGGATTTAACTATTTATATTTTCCCCAGGAGAGGTGGGCCCCTAGCCTGCAGGTTTCCTGTACACAGAATCTAGGACTATTCACCCCATATTTGCACATTCCCAGCATCTGCTGAGCTCCTCTGAGAGGAATTCCAGCTCCTCTGGCTGGAGGCAGAGGGGACAGCACACTCTGCTCTGTCCCTGGCTAGGGTTCAGGCCATGCACCTACACTGCTCTGTCTGATCCAGTGCTGTGAGTGCCCAATGGCTGCTCCTGGAGTCGGATATCAGGTCGGATGTACAGTCCTCACAGATGCCCACCATGTTTCCCGGCATCCTGTTTCTGAAACACACCTGCATCCCCCTGTCCTTACACCCTGGATGTGGCCTGCAGGGATGTTTTCTGGAGCCTGTGACTCAGTGATGGCTCTTAAGTCCCTCTTTTCTCCCTTCACTCTTGCAGATTTAGCCAGTCCGGCCCTGAAGTGCTAGAGAAAACCACACAGCCCACCTCTCCATTCAGAATCCCAAGTGGCTTAGCTGGGAATCTTTGTCTCTCTGTCTCTTTCTCTCTTTCTTCCTTTGCCTTTTCTCTTCTCCCTCATTCCTTCTTCTTATCACTCCTTCCTCCCTTCTCTGCTTACACCCCTCTCTCTGATGGGTCCTGAAGGGAATTACTGGAGCCCTGAGTCCCTTCATTAATGTCATTGTTCCGTGTTTTCTGGGTGATCCCATGTAGAGGCGGCAACGTAGAGAGGGGCTTGTTGGGAAAAGCAGGTCACTTTCCTGCTGCTAAGGCTTTATGCCCTTCCCCTCATCCCCTTCGGAAGACTTGGAAGTTGCAGGGCACAGATTGTGGCCACACCTTGATGGATTCCTCGGCTAGTTTAGGCCTGGAAATGACCTACATAGCTCGTCCTTTCCTGCAGGTGTTCAGCCTCTCATGTCAATGGCCCAGCTTCTCTCTTCAGCTTGCCTTCCACTCAGTGGGAGGCTGGGCCAAATCCCACGAGGACCATCATAGGCAGGGAGCCGTGGACACCTCCTTCCCACTTATTAGGGCAGAATCGCTCTGACGAAGCTGCAACAGCCCAGCCAGTGTCTCATTATTTTGGGCCTCATTGAAATGCACGGCAGAACCATCCCTGGTACTTTATGTACTAAACTTAACTACAGTAATGTATTCAAATCATTCTGAATTTATCTAGCCTGAGCATCCTCTTTTTTTCTCTTCCTCCTCCTCCTCCACATTTTTTTTAAAAGACAGCAAAAGTATATTTTGAAATAACAGTTTTAGGGCCACTTATTTTTCATGGGAGGGACAGGTGACCCCTTTCTGTCTGTCTATTCCTGTCTCCTCCCATTTCCCAGATGTGGTCATCCAGGGCTTACCTAATGACGCAGATGTTTAGAGACCCAGGTTGCCTTTTCTGGCTTCCTGTTCTACCTTCCTCACTTGCCACTGCTGGGAAGGAAGCTCTGGAATGGGAGTAATGTGGGCTCAGATAGCACATTGCCACCTGGGGAATCAGAAATGTGGTAATGTCTGCAGAATTGGAAGACTGTTCATTAGAAGGAAGGGGGTGCAGAGGGTCTTAGAGCCCAGAAAAAGGATCTTACCTGGGAGGTAGGGAGCAAGCTATCACTCCAGTTTGGACGTCAACCTTCTGCGTGGCTGTGGGACACTCTGTCCTCTCCCTGGGCCTCTGTTTCTTTGACACTAAACTCATGGGTGAGCTGGTTTAGAGGCTTTCACCCTGGGGTTTGGTGTGAGGTTTGGGTTGGTCCATGGACCTCTTAAAATTGCAAGCAAGATTTTTCCCCCTAGAGTTCAAAGCACTCTCACCTATCAGACTAAGATCATTTATGGGGTCCAGGACCCAGTGTACCTTCAGGTGCCTTTGTCCCATGTCCTAGTTTTACAGATGGAGCTACTGAGGCTCAGAGAGGGATTAGCAGTGCTACACACAATTCTGGTGGTTGCTACTGGAGAATGATCCATGCAGGGACCCAAGTGGAAGGAGACAGGGAAGACCCACATAAATGCTGTTGGATTTTCTTGGAAGGTGGCTCTCCAGAGGGGCATTGGGAAACCCAGTGGAGAGCAGAGAACTGAACCCTAAACAAACCAAGCTTTTGGCAAAACAGCACAAGTGTGTGATACTGGCTAATGATTGTTGTCCAGTGAGGGTTTTAACCTGCTTTACAGTCACAAGTGGCAGCTCTGACACATCAAGGGCTAGAATATAGTTGAAGATACGCTACAACTGCTGGGCTATTTTCTCTCTGACTATAGATGAAATTCTTCACTTCCTGGAAATAACCTCGATTCTGTGTCAATGGGCATCTTTGTATGCTCTTCAATGGCTTTTCTTTTCTTCAGGGTCCCAGCTCCCATGTTACAGTCAGAAAGTGGGTAACCTTGAGCTGATAGGGAAGAGGGCAGCTTGCTCTTCTCCCCCCAGGTGGAACTATCTCGTCTTCCCTGAGCTTGCTGCTGTGGAATTTGCCTCAGACAAGTAACTGCTGATCAGACAGTCTGCCCTGGGTGGCTGTGTGCCCCGTGGCCTATTTTGGTGTAGAACAGCTGAGCTGCCATCCATCTTGCCTGGGTTCCTCAAGATTGGGCTTCTTAGGTGGCCTTGCTGTAAAAAGCCTATGGAGTTTGTGCACCTCCAGGTGCAGTTTGATCCCCTCAAACATGCTTCTTCTAGACAGTTGTTGCCAAGCTGGAAGGCCTTTCTGAGGCATCTCTGCTTATTATTTTCCCTGAATGCTCCAGCTAAATTGATTCCTTTACAAGCCAGTCATGGAGGGAATATTAATATAAAGTAATTTTCAGAATTTAGTTAAAAGACAGTTATTCCGTCTTTCAAAAGTCAAAGACAAGCTTGCTGTCGGGTAATGCAAGCATCATCCTGTACAATCAAGGAAGACATTCTTTTTTTTTTTTCGCTTAAATTTTTTCATTGGTACATTTTAGGTATACAATGTGTTTACATTTCTCATTGGGTACTTGTACCTGTACATGATGTATCTTGGTTCTTATTTTTTCCCTATTCTCTGTCCTCCCT
>NW_004624794.1:6980611-7010310 GCF_000247695.1 Heterocephalus glaber | reverse complement strand
ATTTATATTTATGTCTTTTTGTTATCTATGTATAAATATAAATAAATATATCATACATAAAAGAACAATATATACAAAAATACATATAGTCATATTTTGATGAAATAGATTTGTGTCTTCATAAATATGAATAAACGAACACGTGTAAAGGACAGTCTGAGGAAAGCAGATGTTGACTGAAGCTGGGATTTAAATGGTCCAGCCCACACCGTGCGCTGCTGTGAGAAGAGAAGATTCTTTCCCGAGCACCAGGACATAATCCTTCCTCCTGCCCCAGAGAAACAGCGCGCGGACATCAGCCGCATTTAAGTGACTCTCCGCCGGCCTTTTGCCCCGAGAGGCTGTGGCGTGTCACGAAGAGAGGCAGATGCGACTCCTAGGCGATCCTCCGGGAATGCTCTGGAGATTCTGCCCGGAAGTGTGCACCAGCAAAGCCTTTGCACTCTAACCGAAGGTCCCGGTGCAGACGAGTCCTGTGCCTCCTGGGCAAACCCCGTTCTGCCTTGCCCTGCTGGGGCCAGCGTGGGCTGTTCCCTCTGCTTTGTGGTCCTGCTTACTTAATGGGGTGCACCTGCCTTGAAGTACAGAAGAGGAACAAAAGTGTTTGTATGAGCCTCTAGAAAGGGCATATACCAGAGCCACAAAATAAGTGTTTGTGTGTGTGTGTGTGTGTGTGTGTGGGCAATCTGCCCGTATAAATACTAGAAGTATATGTATTTAAATATATGTACTATTCTTTTTACATGTGTTTTGCTTGGTTCTCAATGTTCTTAAAAGAAATATGAATCTGTTGCCACTGATTAATACTTGGGGATTTCACATAGTTAAGAGTACCAGGGTCTCTGGCTTTGTTTGGACAGCAGGAGGTGCTGGGAATACTGGGTTCTGGGCCCATGCAGAATGATCAGTTTCTGTAGATGGTGCAGATGCCCTCTTCCATACCCAGTCCTGTGTCCCATGCAAACCTCTGCCTGGCCCTAGTAGACATCTGACTTTATGAACAACTCCTGCTGCTGCTGGTTGACACAACAATGCTGTCTGGGAACTGTTCTCCCTATTTCCTGTGCTGGTCTGGCCATTGCCAGGGACAGCTGTGCAACCCCTCACTGTGTGGCCAGCTGGGGTTTGTTCAAGTGACAACGGGGCTACAGAATGTCAGCCACGTTGCTTGGAGGTGGGACGTTCATGTCACCCAGGGGGCCTTGTTCTTTCAGCATGGATGCAATCATGCTCCAGAGAACACAATCCTCCCAGCCTCCTGGAAGGACCACCGGGTGCAGAAAACTGGGTCCTCAGAGGTTGAAGTGTAAAGGGCTTATGTGCAGCCCCCTTGCAATCTGCGGCAGCTGGAGTGGAAAGTTAGAGCCATGCATCTGCTTCAGTTAGGAGTGCGTTCCTATGGCATTCAAAGACGCTGGCACCTCTGAAATTGGGACTCACAATATTGTTGTTTCCAATGATTTATTCTTTCTTTGCTTTATCACCCAGGAGTGGTAAGATATGTCTATCTAATGTGTGCGTGTGTGCCTGTGTGTGTGTGTGTGTGTGTGTGTGTGTTTATGTGTGTGATTTCTTGAAGGGAACAGCAGACTGGAGCCCTATGCCAAGAATGGCCCCTGTAGGGGTCTCTGCTCATGCTGTTCATGTCTTGCAAAGGAAGGGGTTTCAAGTGTGTGGAAGGCTTGATGCAAGGCCATCTCCACTGCTGGCGTATGGATCAAAGTTTCTTTTTATGGTCACTCTCCCCTGTTGGACTGGGTGTTCCTTGAAGACAAGGTCTCTGTAATTTTTATCTTTGCATTTCTGGTACATGCCCTGTAACTGGTGCTGACTAAATGCTGAGATGGAGGGATTCCTGGTGAATCGGTGGTGTCTTCTCCACGTATCCAGGCAGCCCACGTGCCAGGCGAGTTTAGAAGCAGCCCAGGCTGGAGGGGAAGATGTAGCATGAGGCCGACTCCTGGCCTTGACCTTGCCACTTCTCAGCCATTTCCTTATCTAAGTGAAGGAAGGGCTGGGGGAGATTTTTAAGGTTTCTCTCCCCAGTTCACCTCTTCATTCCCTTTCTCTCTCTTTGCTGCATGTGTTGTCTGGCCAACACAGCTGTCTGATCTGGCTCTGGTGCAGATTATTTATTTATTTTGGGGAACAAAGTTTTCTCAAGGGGTTCTGAGACTTCATGTGGATATGAGCTGAAGGGACTCTCACATCCCTGCTAGTGGACAACAGCTGCTACAAAACCAATGAGAATTCGATAATCCAATCCTGCCATGGGTGATGATGATGTCAGGGCCTGGCTCCTTGGGAAAGAGGGCTGAAATTCCTCCCTGGCCTGGTCTTCAAGTCACCAAGATAAAAGCCCACAGCTGGCAAATGTTTGCTAGGATGGTAGCTGCTTGGAGGGGCACCTGGCCCAAACTAGGCTAGTGTTATAGGGAATCCACATTCAAAAGTTCTGGTTTCTGTTCTTTGTGTCTAAGGGGAAATAGATGCTGAGCATTTGGGACCACAGTGAGGACTGAGGCTGTCTCCTATTGAGAGCCCTCAATAGGGTTCTTACTGAAGTCTCAGTGAAAGAAGTAGAAGAAGAAGATTTGGAGTATGTAGGTTTTGAGGGAATGCATAGGCCCTCTGGCTTAAAAGCTTGAGATGGAAGGAGAATAGATTCTTAAATATGTCCATAATGCCAGGCGTCTGGAAACAAGGAACTGGAAAAAGGAAATGACTACAATGGGTAGGATGAGTGAAATGAAGGTATTAAGAAGGAAATCATTTTTCTCATTGTTGAAACTAAAGGCTTTCTAGAAAGGCACCAGAACAGAAGGTAGAGAGTATTATCTGGATCCAGTATCCTAGAGGCAAGTGACCCCCCAGGCCAGGCAGGGGGCATTTATGGGTGAGAACTGCAGGCCGGCCATGTGGGCATTGACCACTCTCCATGTCTTGGACTGGCTGGGCCCTGCCAGGCCTAAGGGAGGAAGATAGGAAGAGCCAGGCCCAGGGTAGGCCACACACATTGCTGGAGCCCACATAGGCACATGTCCTGCATGCACATCCTCTGGTACCACTTTCTCCAGCTCTTTTGATTCTCAATGGTGCCCAAGTCCCCCTATCCTGCTAATGCTGAGTTAACCTACAATCAGGGTCACCCTAGCCACCTGGGGTTTCTTGCCTTATGTCACCAGGAATTTAAGTGTACTTACCACCTCTCTCCATGCACACACACGTTGACCGGATTGTAACATCTTTAAGGGGGAGGGTGTGTGTCATTCTACCACAGCACTGAGGCTAGAGCAGCCCAGTGAGGCCCATATACCTCTCTCTGTTGGTTCCCTGGTAGTGAGGTCACTGGATTTTGACCTCAGTGGCTTTATGGGCCTGGGATTCTTATTATGAAGTCCACCCCTAAACAAACGAGAAGCTTGCTTTAAACACATTACCCCACATTTGAAGCAAATACTGGATCCAATAAGGCTAGAGGTGGTTGGAGCCCCAAGCTTTCCAAATCTGGCTGCAGAATTGCATGATTTACAGAAATGCAAGAATGTTCTGCTTTTGGTGCTCGGAGCTCCAGATCCCCAGTTATTTGTGTTTTACACATTTTCTCTATTAGAAGATGAAACATGGCAATTAGAAGATAACCTCGATTGTTCTGCATTTAGGAGTTTTCACATATCTACTTGGTAATTTTGTGTCTGTGCAGCTTGAGTATGGCATCCTCAAAGAGCCTTGTTTGGATTTGTCTGGATAACGTCTTCCAGTTCAATGTAACTGCTAGTACCATAAGAAAATTCTTGGCAAAAATCAGATCTATTAGCCTCACTCTTCACACCTGCGGTTTCGCTCCATCCAGGTGTGGGGTTAACGTAAGCACCTCAGGCATTTGCAGGGTTTCTTTAGGAAAAAATGAGAAAAACCCAAGATGCCTAATCAGAAATTACCTTACTGGTAGTAAGACCCAAATGCACGAGAATGTGTAAAAATAGATTTCTTTGAAATGCCAGGGAAGAGATTGGGAAGCATTTTGGCAGATTGCAATGTGTGGACAAACCTGCGCCAGGTTCTTCTTACGTTAATAAATATTCATTTTGCTTTTTGGGCGAGAGTCCAAGTTCTAGGCAGAGAGTCCTTGTCGGAGAAGTAAGATCTATTTCTATAGCCAGAATTTTGGATTCTTCAGTACCAGGTATTCTTTTCTAAAAATGTAACTCTTTCCTAACAATTCAAACCTCCAGCAGGATAGCTGCTCCAAGACATAGGTTCAGCTGCAGCGGTTTCTTTTCCCCACAGCTGAGCAAAGCCAGGTATAAAAATGGTGCTCTCTCCCCTTCCCAGACACCTTTACTTTTTGACATTCAGAAAAAGATTCATTCAATATTGATTGTGCTTTGATACATTAAAATCAAGAGCAAGTCAGGAATCTTATATAAAATGTATATAGATGTCATTTCCCCTCCCTGGTTTCACCGTTTTTTGACCAGAAGAGTCAATATTTTAAAGGGATTTCATTTCCCTTCAAAGCCTGCAGGCAGTCTAATTCTCACAGAAATGCATGGCCAGTTGGTACTGAAATGGTTCCTCCCAAGATGTCTGTGGAGAGGACATTATTATTATTTTTAAAACCTATTTTCCACTCCTGTTCAATTTAGCAAATGCGGGGCTTGAAAAACCTCAAAATAATTTTTCTTTCATCTGGCAGAGAGTAACATTGTTTGTAGTAAGTAAAAAAAAATAAGTGGATCATCATTCTAACACATATTTTAAACTGAACCAGCAGCTATATTCCAAATAATATTTTTTACTTAAATGTATTTTAAAGACAAAAAGGAAAGAGAGGAGAGGGAGAGGGAGAGGGAGAGGGAGAGGGAGAGGAGAGAGAGAGAGAGAGAGGAAGAGACCTTAGATGCAGCTGTAGCCAGAGTTGGGGCACAAAATGTTCTTTCATTCCTTTGCATGATTTCAATAAAATTAGGTCAAAGAAATGTTCATTTGAAAACAGTGCTTTGTCATATTATCTACAACACATGTCTAGCAAATTTATGAATCCAGCATTCATCTGAGTGAAGTTCCAAATCCTAATGAATGGTTTAGACAGCATTGTCATCAATTTTCCGCAGGTGCAGCTGAGGCAATCAGTCAATTCAATCAAAAGCCTCCGTCAACTTGCGTGGCGCTGTCATTTTTTACATTCGGATTGCTGAAATTAACAAAAACGATCACTCCCTGAATTCCTTTACCGCCTCTCACCTTTGGGTGGCGCTTTTGAGCAATGCTTTGCCGCCAGCCGCGCGGCAGATCTCGCAGCAATTTTTTTAAAACTTTATACTAACATAATATTTCTTTTGTGATATTACGGAGATAAAATTGCACTGTGTGTTTTAACACACATTACAACAACCTCTTAAGGCAAAAGAGTAAATGGATGCAAATGAGTTATAGAAAGTGCAAAGATTTGTTTGGTGCGGTGCGTTATATAGGACCGGTGCTGGGAAACCCTGGTAGGGCTTTGGCGGTTGTCGGATTCTGAACTCCCTCGCCCTGTCCCCTGTCAGCCTCTGCGGTATATTGCAATTCGGGCTCTCCTCTTTGGAGCTATTGCTTTAAAACTTGAGACCGGGCCGTCTGGTTCCTTTCACCTTGTGCTTCCTCTGGGTTTACCTTTCATTATCTTCCGATGGGCTTCGGAAATCATCTTTGGCTGGGCTTTACTGGTATTGGAAGAGTCACCTTTATTACAATAAGGGTGATGAGAATGATATTCCTACTACTGCAACTACTGAGTGACTTCTTTTCAAAGGGTTAACAGCAGCTTCGAACCCTGCCACTTACCTAAAAAGACTCAGGGAAAGTCGTAAGAAGGAAAAGCTTTATCTCTCTGAAAAATAATCTCATTTCCCGAACTCTATAGTCTAAGGACTGCAACGGTACCAGCCATGTAAAGAGAAAACTGCATGAGATATTGTGCGTATGCCAAAGACAAACGTGCCTGCCTTCCCTCTCCTAAGAATACAATCAGGTGCTTCTAAATCTTTAAAATATATGGACAGATGGAAAGCACTTAGCATCAGTTCCTCCATGATGAATAGAGTTAACCTTTGTAGTCTGCCAAAAGTCAGTAAGTTTTTCTTTCCCATTTGTTTCAGTAGAATCAGGAGCAGAAATGCAGGGAGGACCAGAGCAACCTACACTGTCCTAGCCTTCTTGCTTAACGACCACAGCCCAACTGCTCCCAGCAGCCGCCAGAAGAAACATGCTAATATTAACTTATTGAAATGATCGGGCTACTTGCAGTGACAGCAACACCTGAATTTATTAAACTGGCTTTAAAAAATATTTAGGTGCCTTTCCTCTGCAGATACCACAAATGGTCTATTGCCCCAACATTTTCTGAGGCTACATTAAAAAAAAATACATGTGGTTTCTAGAAGAATGCAAATTCCAGGGAATATAATAAAAATGTACTTTTTAATAACTAGTTATGTCACTTTGCAAATAGCTTTGATGTAGCACTCCTGCCTGCATAAAGTTGAAGCTACATCTGTGTCAACCATACCTGCGTTTATGATACCTTCCCTGAGAGAGCAATTAGGGGCTGGTGAGGGCTGGAGTTCTAGCTAATATTTGAAACTACATGTGCGTCTGCAGCTAACGGGGGAAAAAGGGCTGTGATCATCTGTGAATAGAGAAAAGAATTTGAACAGCTCCCACCTTTTAGACACTTGATAAAAAATGCAGTTGGGGGTGCCTCGAGGGTCTCAAGGGAGTGGCTTTTCTGCTGAGAAATGAAGACTGCCATGCAGCAGCCAGCGGGCTTGCTATAGGAAGCCTACGATCCAGCTTTTTTCAGGGGAGTTTGGAGTTAAATGGTCCTGTCTGCTTCTTTTCTTGTTTGCATCACTTGTTAAATATCCTTTGAAATGCACTGTTACAGTTTCCTTTTAGTTTATTACAACAGGACTAAACTCATCACCTTGGATTTCAGCTACCCCTAATTTCCTATAAAGTTCTATGGAATAGATCTTTTTTTTTTTTATTACCCAAACACAAAAAACATTTGACTTGTTATCACTTTTAAGGCAACTGAAGGTTTTGGAATAAAAGGTGAAGTGAAACTAAGTGTCCACAAATCAAACAAATGGATGCATGCACAAGAATCAACACTACATATAGTTAAAAATATATGTAGCCTTAAAGGAGATGCTTTATGTTATACGTGTGGTTTAATGTTATGCTTTCCATTAGGTCATACTCTGTTTTACAGAGAAGGCAAACATTACCATGTTTGTTTTCTTTTTCTTTCTCTTCCAATCCAAAAGAGAATTTCTTTGTTGTTGTTATTGTTTTCTTTCTAAAAGGAAAGAAATTAGCATTGTTTTTTTCCCCTATGAATATACGTGGTGAAAAGGTTGCAGCGTGTTTTGACTAAGCACGCAAAATGTTTTATTAATCAGAGCAAAAGAGTAGAAATGAAAGCGCTACGTCTTTAAGTGTCTCAGCATCCAGGTACATGGGGAGATTCACAAAACCGTTGACCAAGCACAAAGTACGTAGACAAATGTCTTCTCATTGTGTGATGCATGAAGGCCATGATAGATGGCTTCTAACAACAAAGCGTGGCCACGGAGACAAAATTAGTGTTGTTTTAATTACCAGTGTCTGTAATGTTATCTATCCATAACTGCCTGAAATAGACCGTCACAGAGGGTCGGAAGGCGATCTGAGCTGATACTTGCACACATAGCTCTTATTGGTTCCAGAATCACTACAATACTCTTAAAAAAAGAAGGAAGAAAACTTTAATGCTTCTCTCGAAACATTTACTTATAGCAAAAAAAAAAAAAAGTTCCTTTTTAAGAGAAGTGCCTTGATCTTTTTTTTTTCTCTCCATGCGAAGAAACAAACAGATCTTATTAAATTCTATCGGGAGGTCAGAGTAATGGGCAGAAAATGGAACTGGCTTTGACATTCTTCAACGAAAGTTTACACTCTCGGAGCGGTGGTTTTTGTCAGTCACAAATAGCATTATGACACTAATAGGAAGGGAGATTCTTTATTTTTGAAACCTCCTTGAGCTGAGATGGGCTGCTCTTCAGACATTCCTAAGTGTGTATATTGTGAAGATGAAGTATCCCTTACTTTCTGAGCGTGCGGGAGATGAAAGATAGACCAGCTTTTGAAAATGGCCTGCGTGGCACATGCTATAAATGAGCAGGGAAAGCAATCGAGCTAATAGATTACAGTAATTATCCAATCTTTGGCTAGTTTGTATTGGCAAACTATAAATACAGTACACATTAGAACAAGGTGCTTACAGAATGTACATGAAAGGTCATTGTAATTTGCAAGTCGCTAGTCATTAGAATATGCTAAAAACCATTGCTTCAGGGCTCAGATTTTAATGATGAATACATTGATTATTAAGTAGCAGAGGAAAAATGTACAAGAGCTGCTGTGGTGTAATGATAGGTCGCTTTATTTTGGGAAGGAAATCAACTCAGCTTCAGAATGCATGCGTTGAGGAATATAATTGCAGGGAGGAAAATTCCTCAGAGGAGCTTGGCACATATTAAAAGCAAAAACTTGAGACATGTTTGTGATAAGATTACTAATAAATCTCTGGTAAGTCTTAGACTCCTGACAATAATACAGCAACAGAGTACTTCATCTTCTCCCAGCTTTAGAATTTAAGATCAGTCACAAACAATCTAAATTACGACTGATACTAGGCAGATGCAGTGCCGGACGATGTTGCTCATCATAAATCTCTCGTTCCTTATATGCAAATTAAACTCTATTTTAAAAGATAATTTTTCACATGGTGATCGCCTTTATTTGCGAAATGCTGGTGATTTTTAATAGGGAGAGAAAAAGGCAGGCTCCAGATCCTGGAATGATTTCGTGCAAGAAAGGAGGCAGGAGCATGTAATCCGGATGTGTTAGGTGGGGCTGGTCCACTGACTTTAGAGAGAAGTTTGGGACAAAGTTGGGCTCAAACACAACCTTTCTGTGCCCACCAGCTGTTCTGGCAGCTGGCTTTGTGGTGTGTGTGTGGGGGGATGTCCTGGATTCTATCTAAGTTACCAGGCTTTTTGACCCTTACGTTTCAGAGTGAGACCCTCTTCCTGTTTGTTCTGGGAAGGAAGCCTTTTCTCTGCAGCCCCTCCCTCTCCCCTCACCGCACTCTCATCTGTGGCTGATCTGGGTGACATGCTGCACACTGGGCCACATCTATAGGGCTGGAACCCCAAGCAATTCCTCCAGTGGCTTTCCTAAGTACTTTTTTTTAAAAAAAAGAAGTCAATGGGACATGAGCTTGTGGTCCTGAGCATGGTGCCAATACTTTTTCTTTTCTTGATTTTTTTGTTTTTGGCGTGTTTTGGGGGGTAAGGCAGCTTACATCTCTATCCTGATAGATAGAGGTGGGCTGGTTTCTTTCTGCTCATTACAGTCTGTACTCATGAAATGTTTGTCTCTCAAGCACTGAATTTTTCAGAAGGCCTATTGGTGGGAAACTTGGAAAGAATAAAAAGAATTTTAAGAGAGTGGGAGGCATCTGCCCTTTCTGAAACCCATCATTCCACGTCACCCTGGAGCTCCATGTTCATAGGAAATGCTCTGCCTCGTTTTGGAGCCAAGGGCAGTGAAACCCAGGTGTGTTGAAGGCTTCAGCAATGGCGATGCTGGCTGGCATCTATCTGACAAAAGCACAGCACAGGGAGGTTGCACTATTCCGCTGACTCATTGGGGTGACTTGGTGGTGGCTGACTTGGGACAATTTCATTGTTTATATACCTCTAAAAAAATACCAGAACCAAGGGGCAAGATGGTCAGTGTGGTTTCTAATGGGCTGCAGCACCACCCTGGAGATCTGGGTCCAATCAGAGGCTGGCAAGTTCTTGCTTTTCCCTAGTGCTGTTAGGATGGAACTCTCACTTATTTTTCCATTGTTTTCTTGGAAATACATTGGCAGTCCCAGGGAAGGGTTGTGAAGTCTGCATTTGTACATCTCTTTGTCTCTCTGTTGTTGTTGTTCTACCCTGTGCCCTTCTCTCTCTCTCTCTCTCTCTCTCTCTCTTCAAATTAACAGACTTAAAACAAAAACCAAGGGCTTCCTCATCAAAGCTCACAAAACCCTTTCCACGAGCAGGGGACCAGAGGCTCCTCAGGAGCAGATGCCTGGAAAGCCAGGTGGTACAGTCTGTCCCTCTGGGTCCCACCTAGCTCGTCATTTCATCAGCCTGTGCATTAAGGGGCAACACCACACAAGGGTGAGAATATAAATATGTTTTACAATGCTCAGCTCCCTGGCACCAGAATACTTCCGGAGTGGGTGTAAATTTACAACAGGTGCTCATCAAATGTGAAAATGCTTGCAAATCAGAAACAAACTTTAGGGCCAGGAACATATTTCAGGGATGGCTTTTGCAAGGGCTGTGCTCACTCCTGAGCAATAATGTTCCTCTTTAGTTTCTATGTGAAGTGCCTTTCCAGGGTTCGCCAAAGGGAGAATGAGGATGGCTGAGCCTCAGACTCTGGTGTGGAGATGCAGATTTCCTTGATGAAATCCATATTTACCACCGAGGCACAAACACAGCTAATATGCCCTAGTTCAGAGCAGGAATCTTTACTTTCAGAAGAACTAATATTTTCATTAATTGTGCGTCTGTACCAGAAGGCAGGCATCCTTTAACCATCTTTGCGGAGTAACTGCACCTGGAAAAAAATGTTTTTCAACTCTCCCAGTTCTGATGACTAAAATGTGTTGTATTCTCAAAATAAGGGGATCACTTCTTTTCCTGGTAAATGGTGAATTCTCACTATCATTGAAAAATGTACATTTTTCCTGCATTGCACCTTTCCCCCCAGCTTTTATATGGCCCCACTCCTTCGGCCCCCAATTCTTTAAGGTTTGCTTGTGAGATGTACTTGTTGTGCAGGGAGTAATTAGCCTGTTACACAGATATTAATTAACATGTTGAAAATCTTTTCTTTATTAATGAGAAATTCACACATTCTACTTAAATTAATTTGTATGGTTTAAAATTAATTTATCATGGCCTTTGATGACCTCAAATCTACTAAGACAAAACCGGAGTATTGTACTAACTGTTAAACCATTCATTAAACATTTTATGCAAATAGTGTTTGTTTATAAACAAATTAACTGCAAGGATTTTCAAAACAGGTGCTGTGTTGTGAATGCGTACTAAATGATGTGGTACTGAAAGAATTAATTAGACCTTCAGATGTAATTAGTTGCAATAATTTGCGTGATTAGCGGCTTGGTTAAGAAGTAAGACACACACATTGTAATGCATGGGAGAGTCACTGCAGTAGCTTTGTTTTTCATATGGTGAGGATGAGCCTTCTCCATGTTTAGGAAATTTTTCAAAAAATTGCTGACATAGCTGGAGTTAATTGCCAAGTATCCTGTGGGGGGTAATGTTGTTGTTGTTGCCTGCGTCTCCTTCTTTCTCTTTTGCCTTCTTCCAGTGTGTAGCCACTGGATGTGATGCTGTTTGTCTGCACCTTTATGAATTTTTAAAACAGAAAGTTGTTTACCCCAGATCTTTTCATCCCCAGAGGAAATGATGATACTTAACACTTTGAGGGTGAAAAGACAGAAGACAATTATTATAAGCCAAATGAAACATGCTCTGCATTTCAAGATTGGCGGATATCACTCAAGGAATAGCGACAGCCATTTTTTGAAAGTCAGCTGTTAGTCCCAAAGATGGGCTGCTACTTGGAATAGTTTATTCTGATGGGCCCAGAAACTGGCAATCATCACTGCTGATGTCTTGTTTATGTGATGTGGTGTTTTAGGAGCCAGACCACAGAGATTCCTGGTATATATTCAGCTGGTTATAGGGTCCTGTTGCTGGGAATGGTTCTCAAAGTCTTGAGGACCTTCAGGCCCTGAACTATATGCCCAGAGGCTTCATAATAGATAGTACAATCCTGCTTTGGAGAATCCTGGTGAACCATAGACCGGAATTCTTCCATTTCTTCATTCATTAAAAAATGTTCTTTGAATACATTCATACCCTGTTGTAGGTCTGGAGATGCAGCTGTGATTAAAATAGATGAGGTCTTTTTTGGATGGAGCTTTCTTTAGCAAGGAGACAAACAAATAAACACATGACAAATTTCGGTAAATTTTGGCTATGAACCCATATGAACTTGGGTGATTTCTCTTCCTTTAAGTGTGCAATTCCTGTTGGAGCTCTTTGGAGTGGCTGTTATTCTTGTGTCTTCACTGGGCAATGGGGATATTATATGCTAGCAGAGATAGGGTAAGGGGAGAGAGTGAAGGGTGAAGTGTGTGTGTGTGTGTGTGTGTGTGTGTGTGTGTGTGAGAGAGAGAGAGAGAGAGAGAGAGAGAAAGAGATGTGCCCTGCTATTTCTCATGCCTGTTAAATAATAGAAAAACTCAAAATGTATCATTTTACATTTTAGCTGGGGATGGTGGCACATCTCTATAATCCCAGCACTCTGGAAGGCTGAGGCAGGAGGACTGCAAGTTCCAGCCTAGCCTGGGCAATTTAGTGATATAGTGAGACCCTGTCTCAAAATAAAAAAGCGCTGGGGATGTAGCTCAGGGCAAAGGCCTTGGGTTTAATTTCCAGTACCACCACACATATGCAAGGTATTGGTTTATATTTTATGGAAACTCCTTTACTGAAGGAGATGTGGATCAGCTAGTTCCTTCATTTCCAGGTCAAATGATCTTGAGCAAAACTGGGCTGATGTTTGAGTTCCGTTCCGGCTCTTAAAATCAGGAGTTCCACTCTTGGCCAGAGGAGCTGAGGATTCTCCAGATGAAAACAAGAGTTTCTATGAGGCTAAAACTTTCTCTCCCCTGAATTTCTTGATGGTGCTTAATTCACTTCCTCCTCATTTTCAGCGGGTGTTTGCCAAGCAGTCTTTAAAATAGGTCCTTTTTGGCTGATATTTGAACTTGAGTAAAATTAACGTTTGTATGTCATCAGTAGCTGAAGTGCATCACTCTGGGCAGTGAAGGATGAAAAGTCAAAGAATGTGGGCTGCTTGATTAAAATGAACAATCAAGGAAAGTTCTGAAAGATGGATACGTATAGCTGGCTTGTTAATTTATGTGGACTCGATTTCAATTGCAAAGGAACATTTTTTTTCCCTCTGAAACTTTTAAGAAATTAGGTTTTAAAGCTGAACGGGTGCACCACTCAACTTAAAATAGAAGAGAATTTGATTTTATGTGGTGCCTTTCACATTCCAGCACTTTATAATATTGCACATCAAAAGCTCCTGGCTGCAGGGTGGCTGGGAGGCAGGGCTGGTTTGAGTGATTCCAGAGAAAGTGATGAACAGCCATTCCCTTTCCTAAACACTTGGAGAACAGCTTCTTGTGGATTTAAAGACACTCTCCTCTGGGCCATTGCTCATCTGTCCCCTGCTTGGATTGTGGTCATTGAGCAAATATTTATTGGAGCGTTAGGTGTTTTGCCCACAAGTTGTCTTCTGCATGCAAATACCATCCCATCCTGGAAGATTCATTTTGAATGTTGCTTCCACTCCCCCAGGTATGGCTGGTTGTTCCTCCCTCTGGAGCAACCTCTAGGGCAGTGGTGGGGAACTATGACATGTGTGCCATTGTGGGCTGTTTATTACCATTGAAAATTCACCATCACTGTACATCACTGCTGTTGGGTAACACTATGTATTAGTGTGCTCTGTTGTGTGTGTCCTTGGGAAAATATCTTGCCTTTACTGGATCTCACATTTGCAATGGAACTACTCATAGGATTGTTTGCAGGGAGAGAGAGAGAGAGAGAGAGAGAGAGAGAGAGAGAGAGAGAGAGAGAAAGAGAGAGAGAGAGAGAGAGAGAGAGACCCAGTGTCCAGCACACAGGCTCTTGACAAAAGTTAGCAATGCCTCCTTGCTCCCTCCAGCCCTGGATGGGGAGGAATGGCAACAGGCAGACCACAGACAAATGAAATCCATTTCCTTCCCCAAGGCTTGCCCTAATGCCTTTTTCTTCCAGGGTGGAAGTGTAAACATGACTGGTTCTTTACATTAGATATGCTTGAAATCCTAACTGGTTGCAATGGTCACGCCTTTGGAGAACACACACACTGTTTACGTGCTACAAAGGAGACCCCAGTAAAGCCCTACCTATTCTCCTTACTGGTTTATTACTTACTTGTTCTGAATTTCAGTTTTCTGAATTGTAAAATGAACAGCTCTTGTACATTAGTGTTCTTTGCCACTGTGATACTTTATGAGCCCATGTTTGGTCTTGAAATAATTATAAAATAAGGAGATATATTAGATCTAGGTATTTCCTCTGCTCTTATGTCCTGTCTGACACTTTTACACATTATTTGAGAGTCATAATCTCTGTCTCTCTCTTCCCTTTGTTAGTCTCTCCTTTCAGTGTGACATAGGAAAAAGCAGGGTTTAAAAATAACCTTGTGAAATAATATTTGGATTTCAACAGTATTCTATTCAAATATGTGCTCAAGTGGGTTTTGCTGAAGCATCTTTGGGTGAAAAATTTTGAAATGGGGTAATTCTTGTAGACATGGGCAGCTGGAGCTGGTGATGCGTTTCAAGGAAGTAACTATCTGAAGAAATCTTTGACATTGCTTAGGGTCTGGCTGCCTAGGACACTGACATGGTAGCTCTTGGGTAGGAGGGCTTGGGCGATGTTAAAAATGAGGAAATAATCTGAACAACCACAATGATTAATACCAACACTTGTCTTCAAAGAGCCATGAGATCTTTTAGTATCTACAAAATATATGAGGCTTCAGTTGAAGTTTTTATCGGAGAGATGTATCGGAGGCTTTATTTAATCTTCACTCAGCTGAAGGCAACCTTGAGGGCTGGATGGAAGGGGGCTGAGATGGGTGGAGAGAGGTCTGAGGATGAAAAGCAATAATACTGGTTAGGTGCATTGAAAAAGTTGGTGTCCTGCCCTGGCTGATGGCAGAGTACAGCAGGGGAGGTTGCTGAGTTGAATGGCACCAGTGTTGAGGGTTGGTTTCACCTCTACCACTTATTCAACCTGTGTAGGCCTCAGTTTCCTCTTCTGAGTATGGATCATACAGGAACAATGCACTGCAGGGTGGTTATGAGGAGTAAAGAGCATATATGTTCGGAGCTTACAGGGAGTAGCAACTTAGTGAGGGTTTGGGATTGATGATAGCAATGTCACTGTTTTTGAGCTTCAGGTCTCCATTTCAATTTGGGGCCCATCTTATCCCTGCCTCCTCTTTCTCTCTCCAGACTGATTTTTGAAAAGGGTTCCAGCCTGAATATCTATTATAGATTCCAGCCTGAATATCTCCAAGGAACATTTTGCAAACACAAAGAAGTTGGAGATGTGAGAAAACCAGGGGTGGAGGTAAACTCAGGGAAGGAGCCACATCATTTGATTAAAGCAGAAAGTCACTGACCTTGGCTCAAAGATGGGGTAATGGCCAAGGCTTCTTGGTTTGCTCCACTTCTTGGGGAGGGGGAGATGAAGCAGTCCAGGGCAGTGCCCTCACCAAATGGTTTCTGCTTGGAAATTCCTCTCTCTGCCTGGGGGCAGTGATGAGTCACTGGTTATTGTCTTTCATCCGATTTTCTCTGGGGCAGCTCATCTAAAGCCTATGGCCAGATGTTTCCTCCTATTGTCAAAATGGCAAAGCTGCTGGAGAAAAAGTTTTCTTTGGTTTCTAAGCATCAGCAGATTCAAGTGCGTGTCCAAAGGTAATTGTATTAGGCAACATTCTAGTCCTGCACTAATAGTCTTATGAGCCCCAATGATAAAGTGTGTATGTTCCAATGATTATAGAAATTTTATTTTCATCTGGTTTTTATATTGCTATAAATATTTTGCATTTACCAAATAAAGTGGTTGCTATGTAGAGATCATAACTTCTGGGACCTAAATTTGCTTCAGATGATAGGCAAATTATAGACTACAATATGTGATCAAACAGCAGTATGGGGAACTTAAATAGACTGAGCCCTGAGGACAGAGGCTGCTTAAAACTATGGGGGATGGAATAAATGGGAGTTTTAGCAAAGCTATCACTGATTCCAGCAGATAAATTATGCTCTGCCTTTTTGTATCTCTTTGGGACTGTACTACATAAATTATGACCAAATATAATTTAGGCTATCAGCCTATATTTCTGAACATCCATCTTGTACATTTTAAGTACAAAATTACCATTTTGCAGAAGTATAAAATTGAGACAAATTTTTTTCCATCTGTGCATTTAACTTCTGCATACTTTATAGCAGCTAAAGGGTTCGAGAGGACCTCATTACCATCCGGAGGGGACATTAGCCCTGTGACTATATAACTGTATTAAGATCTACATAAACGGGAATAAAGTTCGAGGGACAGTGGAATGTGGAATTATATATTCTTTCTTAAATGGAGATGTAACTTTTATATAAAACTGCTCATAGCTGCTTTTCTGGATAAGAGTAACTTTATAATTTCACGCTTGCTGATGGGAGAGTATGTGTTTATGAAAACTTGCGAAACATGCAGAAAAAGGCAGGCTTTGGGCACCAAGGGGACATGTATGGGGACCATCCCAGAGACTGCTAGATTTCTGGGGCAAGAGTCTGGATTTGAGCTCTGCTGTGGTCCATGGAATAGCAGTGGATCCTCATTCTCTAGTCCTCCTGTACCACCTTCCTCAGGTTTGAGTGATGTGAAGTGGGGACATCAGACAGTGACCATGTCCATCCATCAAGTGTCAGCACGGGGCTCTCCTTGAGGCTTCAGGTCACTGGCTTCTCAGAAGCCCAGGGAGGGAGGAAGATGTGCTGGTGCAGAGAATCAAGGTGGCATCATACTGTCTTCCTCATCATTGCAACTCCTCTGGAGGTGCTTGGCAAACCTGTGGCTAGGGACAGGCAGACCTGAGTTCTTCAAGACTGAAGCTAACATTGCTCTGATGTCTGTCATTGCATGTGAGGACAATTTTTCTATGGGGGGTGGCTGGGTTGTCTGAGCTAGAATGGAGCTTCTTATAGTTTACAGCACATGGCAATGGCAGATGGTAGCGGGTGATATTAAGACTTTGGATCCTTTGGGCCAAGTGGACCTTGCTGTTTAACCTTTGGGTCACATTTCCTCACTCCCTCACATACAAAAAATAGTTTTTAAAAAGATCTTGGTAAATTTTCTCTGATAATCTTTCTCTGCTTCTGTGTATGACTCACTTTCTCCCTTCTCTCCTAAACTAGCTTTCCAGCTTCCTTTTTCTCCCATCTTTTCTCTCTTCTTGCATGGGTGTCTTTGTTCCATTTTGTCTGTCTCATGTCTCTTCCTCAGTCTCTGTTCTTTCTCACTTTCCTCCAGGTGGCCAAACTGCAGAACACATGTGTCTTTCAGCTGGACAAGGTGGCACATTGGTCTACTTACTACAGGAAATTAGTGCTGGAGAAGCTGAGCCAGGTGGCCCCAAATTTATCCCCTAAGGGGCTCCAGTCCAGATGGAGCAAGGGTGACCTGGTGTACAGCAAGTGGACAGTCACAGGCTCCATCCAGCTAGAGGTTGTGTGTAACTCTGGTGCGACGTTGAGAGATGGGAGCGATAACCCTGGACACTAATAGGATTTGTTGCACGTGGCAAGTGACTTGTTGGATTCCTGTTTTCTCATTAGTTTAGCAGAGAAGCAAATGAGATGGAAAGGAAAGAAAGACTTTTTGTGAAGGGACAAATGCCTGTCGCCATGCTGTAGAAGTGGCTTCAGAAGGGCAGACATGCCAGCTCTCTTTGGTAGTGAGCCCACTGTTCCAAGAAGGCACCAATAGGAACTCATTTCAGGGGAAGTGGGGTCATTTCTGCAATGGATAATTTGTCACTTTCTAATGAGAACAGACTCACAGGCAGGAGTAGGGAATTGTATTCAGGAGTGGCTCTTGTGAAGGGACTCAGAGCTCTCTGTAGAATTGATATTGCCTTGGGTCCCCTGAATTCTATGAAAATAGATGCAGCAGAGGAAACTTGGCTTTTACATCATTGAGGAAGTGGCTGTGGAAGGAGGGGATGTGAGGCAGAACCAACTAAGACCTGGGACTACGGTTCTCCAAACCCTTGACATCCCAGCCTTATGCAGACAATGTCAGCTCAAGTCTCCCATCATTATCTATTCAGTGAATGTTTACTGGAGACCTACTATAAGCCAATTATGTTCTACTTTAGTAGCTAAGATGGACCTTTGGTTTTCAGACCACCAGATAATAAGCAAGTGAGAAATATAACAAATATATTGAAACATTCTAGCTGGTAATAACTGCTGTGCATACTTTTTTTTTTTTTTTTTGCAGTTCTGGGGATTGAACTCAGGGCTTCATATTCAGCTCATATTCATATTCATATTCAGCTCTTTTATTATTTTTTGTCTCACAAAGTTCTCACTAAGTGGCCAAATTGCCCAGGCTACCCTCAAACTTTCCATTCTTCTGCCTCAGCCACTCAGAGTGCTGGGATGACAAGTATGTGTCTAAGTACCTGAAATGCATACTTTCTATTTAAAATGCTTTAAAATTTTTATCAATACATGTTTGCAGTACATAATGATTACATTTATTGTGGGGAATTGGTATATGTGCATTGCACATCTCAATTCTTTTAAAAATAATTTCTTAAGAAAATACAATGGAACAAGCATTCTGAAAGTGACTGGAGTTGGCACCTACCTAAAATTGGAGGTAGGATGTCCCCTTTAAGAGGACACTCAGGAGCCTGGAGGATGGTACAGAACTGGCAATAGATATGTTTCCTGCACAGGAAGCCACATCTGGATAGCTGAGATAAGGGGGGCAAAGACACCATCCCCACTGGCTACATCCATGTCCCCTGGCTTCATCTTAATACCTTTGAGGATGGCCAGTTACAACTTTGGGTCAATCTGGTGAGATGCAGGGTAAGCCTGTGATCAAAGCTCTGCAGATAAGGATTCTGAGATTCAGATAAGCTTAGTTCCTTCCTCAAAGTCACCCAGACATTCCATGACAGAAGGAGCATCTAAAGGCAGGCTTGCTGGTTTGTCTTTCTCCCTCTGCTTGCTCTGTGCTTCCAAGAGGTGGAGCAGTGAGAAGCGATGGCTGTGTGTCATCTCCATGTTCATGATGTAAACGAGGGGCAGGGACATTGAAAGCTGGTCACCATCTGAGGTCTTTAGCCAGGTGCTCCTCCCAGTGGCTGCCTATTGCCACTCTCCTGGTATGTGGCATTGCACAACTGTAAGAGTCACCCCATTCCCAGTGGAATGCTTGTGAATGGGGGCTCATGCCAGAGGCAGAACCATATATGGCTCACATGTTCTCCTATGTACACTGGACAAACTGAGGCTAGAAGGGCTCACTGCTAGCTCTGCTCATTCATCAGTATTTCACTTCTCTTCAATAAAGAGCTCAGGTTCAGAATAGGTACAATGGGAAAATCAGATTAGAGCAAAGACAGATGGACACAGCCACTGGCATGATGGAAGAGAGCACAGCTGACTTTTTCTTCCTTAAGAAGACCAAAGTCCCTGGAAATAGCCTAGATGCAAGACAAATGGATAAAGAAAATGTGGGCTATTTACACAATGGACTATTATTCAGCCATCAAGATGAACAAAATCATGTCATTTGAAGGAAAATGGGTGGAACTTGAGAACATAATGGTAAGCAAAATAAGTCAGACACAGAAAGTTAAATGTTACATAGTTTTTATTATGTGAAAACCCCCCAAATATAAACAAATAATTGAATAAAATAAAGGAGAGATGGAAGGAAAGAAGAAGGAGATAAGGAAGAGGATCAGGGAAGTGAGGGAGGCAACAGAAAGGAGCACAAAGGGCTTGAAAATGGTCAAGATATGTTACATGCATATACCAATTTCCCCAAATCACCATCACTAGCCTGTATTGCCATCATATACTAATAAAAGGGCAAAACAATTGAGGAAATAAAGTTGACTTCAAGATAAGTAAAATTCATTACAAAAACATAAGTAAAGGAAAACTTTCTAAATGTGAAAAAGATACACAAGATTATACCCCAGGTAGAGTCTGGATTATCAGAGCTGAGACTGACTCTCCTCACTAAGTAGGTGCTGGGTTAATTCTTCACTAATTTGCCATGAGAAATCTACCAAACTTGACATAGCAATGCACCCACTGTTCATTATCAGCACACTTGATGCCCATGGTCAATCACCCTGGGAAGCCAGACTGTAATATGAAACTAAATTATCAAATCACTGTGGAAAAAAAATGATAGACACCAGGAATGTATCAAGACATGTTCTTTTTCTGAAGGCAACTGGAGCTGTCTAGTATGTTTAGAGCAAGTCTGTGGGAAGAGTTTTGGCTGGTGCCTGGGGTGGGCAATTAAAGTGGTGAGAGGGGAAAATGTGCAAAGGGAAACTGAGTGGATTGTGGGTGGAAGCCTGGGGACTGCTATTATCAAGGTGCTGGTGGAAATGAATAAGAAGTGGAGGGAACTGAGTCTGAGTGGTCAGAGAGGAAGGAAGAAAAATAGAGAACAAGGAGATAGTTTCAAGATGGCAGGAGTGGTCCCTGGTAGAATATGTAGCAGAGAGGTTCATCCATGTAACTGAGAAGTGTCCATTAGCTCTGGCTGTAGGAAGCTCATGTTCCCTTCAAGCAAGTGAGCAAGAACAAGGTTGTAATGCAAGAGTAGTTGATTGGTTGGTTTGTTTAGGATGGGATACCCTGAGTCCATGGTGATAAAGAGATTGGAGTAGAGGAAAGAGAGAACCATGGAATGTGGGAAAGAGAAGAGGAGAAAGGTTGGCCTTCAACAGGATTCTCAGTGGGACTGGTGGCAAGGCAGTGTAACCATGAATGTCGCTAAGTTCAAATAGCTGGAAGGATAGAATGAAGGTCACAATTGCCATTGGGAATAATCAAGGAGCCAAAGACAGAGGCAGAAAGACCTGATGGTGTCACCAAAGCTCCAGCTGATCTGGGGGCCCCAGGTTGCATGGTGGTGTGATTTTTGCCATTAATACTCAGCCAGGCAGGTTTAGGGTAAGAGAATGAGGACTGAGCAGGGTTAAACTTAAATGAGTGGTAAAAAAATGGAGGAGATGGAAGGATTGAAAGACCAACAGACATCTGTGAGTTCAGAGGCACCATTGTGGATTCTGGCCTGAGTTGGAAAGGAGAACAACCAGAGGAGGTTGAGGCAGGGGCAGGGAATCAAAATCATGTTCATGGAGACCTCCTGGATGCTGGAGACTGGGAGGAGAGATGGCTGTGGGCAGAGGTGGTCTTGGGATATAAGAATTCAGAGATCAGCCACTGTCCTAGTGATGTGACTGCACTCCTCTGGGGCAGTTCTGGGCTAGGGTGGCTGAAGTGGAGGAACAATCAGGTTTGAATCTGCCTCTATTGTGTGAGCCTGAGCCAGATGCTTCACCTCTCCGGGCTCTGCAAATGGGCATAATATTGGTGCTTCTGTGATAGGGTTGTGCCTGCCACAGTGCAAAGCATAGTATGCTAGGATTGGATCCATGAGAAGCCTTAGGGTGGGGCAAAGCTTAATAAATGATTGTTGCTGTTATCCCCCTCCTCCTCTTCATCATCATCATCATCATCATCATCATCATCATCATCATCATCACCATGTCATGGGACCAGGGTTCCAGAAGGCCCTTTGGCAAGGGTTAGGAGGGTGATAGGTGGGGACGAATTAGGCAAAAAGAAGTGCAGGGCAGTAAGGAGTAGGAGTAAGTACGGTTCAGGGTTTGGGCATGGGGAAGAGGAATTCCAGGACCCACTGACTGTATGTATCATAGAAATGGGAGCTTGCTTGGCCCAAGATTTCTGGTCTGGGCTTAACTGAGGGGCTCTGATAGAGCCTGGCAAGGTCTTAGGGAGAAGGTGAGCACTCCTGTTGGGTGAGGCCTTGCTCTGGGCATGTCTGGAGCATAAATGGGCTCATGTCTGAATGTGTTGTGAGCCAGAGGCAGGACACAGGGGAATTTACTATGTGTAAACTCAAGCATCTTTTTTTTCCTTGCCACATGCCTCAGTTTCTCCACCAGTGGAGTAAATAATTGAAAATGATGACTTCTTCCTAGTATTGCCATCTTCTGATTCTGGGTCTCACCTTTTAGTGTTTTGTACAAAGGTCACCTGGTCCCTTCTCTCAGCAGGGTAGGCAGTTCTGTTTAACAAAGCTACACGATTCCAGGGTCATGTGTGTTTCCTTAATTGAAGGATAAATTCATGGGCATTCAGAAAACCACTTGCTGCGGATAAGACTGCTGATATACAAAGTATAAATATGTTTGAAGAAAATAGACTTGGTCCCCAAAGAGAGTTAGCTCTGTGGTGAATCATACCCATACAATGATGGGGAATGTTACGTGGATTTTCCTGGGGCCTAGTTGAGTAGTGCCTGTTAGTCCCTTTGCTAATGAATCCAAGGGGTGAATAAAAATGGTTGTGGGGCTGGCAACCCTGTTTTGGCTGAATCTATATCTGAGACTTTGGCCTCTGCATCAGATGGCAAACTTAATCTTGCAACTTGGTAATCAGATGGGGTTTATTGTCTTCCTTGGTGATCTTGGGGCAGTGAGAAGTATGTCCTCTATCCAGTGTCTCATTTGTGGAGTCCCAGGAGGTCTTCGCGACTGACCTCAGGGTCATTTGGTGCAAGTGGAGGCCGTTCTAGCCACCATGCCCCCAAATACACACCGGTGCCAGGAAATGAAATGCAAATTGAAAATACCAGTTGCCAAAGAGGGATTCTTCAAGAGCAGCATGGCCTGTTCCTACAGATCCCTCCCTGCCTTGCAGAGAGGCGTCATGGGTGCATAGAGAGGCCAGCACAGGCTGTTGCATCCAGAGACTAAAGCCTTCAGGATGAGCAAGAGCAGGAGCCTCCTCTTCCTCAAGCCACAGTGCTCTCTGTTTTTGTTTCCCATGCCCTGCTTTGCTGCAGGAGCTGGGGCTGCCGACCAGGAGGAGGAGAAGAGGAGTAGTGAGCTCCCGTGCAGAAGTGCAATTGTGCCCTTGTTTGCTGGGCACCCTGTTTGTTCTCTACACAGAACAATGACCTCTTGTAAGCCAGTGCTTTCCAGCTTCACCGAGGGTTACTGTGCAGTCCTGATTCCTCCCCTGATTATCTTGAAGCCTGTCAAGCTGTGAGATTCTCCCTCCCTTCTTTGCTCTTTCTTCCTAATAGACATGAAACACTGCAGTCAATAATATTTTACTTGTCTTCCCACTGCGTGTCTCTTCTTCTGATCAGTTTAGGCGGATTTGACTGCAGAAAGTCAGAAGGGAGGTTATGATCTGAAAAGTTCAGCCAAATGTTATCAGCCTCAGAGATGTTGCTAAGGGAAGGGCCCCCCAGCCCTTGGCGACCGGAGCCAATAATAGCTGCGATTCACTGATAGCATCAACGCCTGTCAAAGATCCAGGCGTTTGCGGTTCGTCTGTAAACGCAAACACCTGTATCCAGTCAAGCTATGATGGTTATCCTCTCTTTCCCTGTCATTCCCATCGGTTCCTTGAAGGGGCTGCCAGGATGTTCTAAGCTGTGAGTTGATTTATAAAGTGAAGGGTCTCTCCAAAACTTTGGCATGGAGGGGGAAATTGATGAAAGCACACTTCTCCTTCAGGGGGATGACACGGCATTTTGACAACAGTGAAATTGACAGTCTTCTTTTAATTACATTTTTGAACCCATGGCACCAGCGGCCCAAGCTGTGGGAAATGGGGGCTTGGGCAGAATTTTACTGTCTTCCCTGGGGGGAGGACTCTTGGTGCTTGTTGGAGATTTTCGTGTATGATGAATGAGATCAAAGTGACTAATAAATAGTGTCCAAGGAAGCTCTTCAGAACACAGTATATACATGGGTAAGATGTTTTCGAGGTTGAACAGGCAAGGCTCAAACATTAAATAAACTTAAACAAGTGCAAGAAGATGGGGCATGGGTTTCCTCACTGGGCTGTTGCTGGAAGGTGATACCCATCAGTCACCTCCTGGAGTGTGGTCTGCCAGCTCCATGATCAGTCACAGTGGGCTGGAAGGAAAGAGAAGAAACAGGTCATGGAGGATGTATCCCAGGCTTTAGGTGGGCTGGTCATGTGGGTGCTTTCATGGGTCAAAGCGTCCCTCAAAGAGATCTGCCTGGTTCTGCCAAGAATGTCCACATGCACTCAAGTTCAGAGCACTTCAAGTTTGCATCACAGCAGGGTACAGGCACAAGTCAGGCCCTACCATCCCCTTGTCTGTCCTGCTTGCTCATCTGCAGGGGACCCTCTTGTCAGTCCTGCTTGCTCATCCTCTGTTGCCAGCACAGGCAGCTCAGAGAGAGGTAGAAAAGGGCTGGGGTACTGGGTCACTCAAGGGAGGCAGTGGGGTTCAAGGCTGTGGAATTAGACCTAGGCCAAGCTGGGCTCTGCCAGGATCTTGCATCTTGTAGAACCGCAGTGTGCTCCTGTGTCCAAAGATGGCAGTGACAATACCAGGATACCTGTTGTGAGAATGAGGGGAGGCAAGGAACTAGGCTGCATAACAGAAAAGTGACACCCATACGAAGGGCATCTTCACAAGGCACGGGACAACATGAGAAATGATTAGCAGAATGCCTGGTACATTGTGAGCACTCAGGATTAGTGGGTCCTCCTCCTGCTCCTCATGGTTATTATTATTCTCCATTTTCCAGCTCTACCTTTTGAGAGAAGAAAAGTCTAATTTGGACTCATTGCTATGCACCTGTGTACTGCCCTGTGGAGGCCTCTCGGGCTGCCTGCCTATAAAAGCCCAGGCAGGTGGGTGATGGATATGGATCCAGCCCATGGCCGATTTCCACCTTCAAGGCCCACTTTCTCTGTGTGTAGATGCTCACTGAACTCTGGCGTTTAAAAGATCACAAGCTTAAGGATTCTAAGTGTTATTGAGATGACAGAATCTTGAATTTGATTTTATTTATTTTTTGCCTATAAAGAGTATGTTGGGATATTTTGGTTCTATACTCTTAACTGTTTCTATTTTATTCTAATAAAAAAACCCCCCTATAATGAGACACTGCTCTGGCAGCATCTACCAGGGCCGGGGTGACATTCCATGTTGGATACTCAGGTGGAGTATTGCTTCTGTTTTTTTTTTTTTGGTACCGGGGATCGAACTCGGGTCCTTACCCTTGCGTAGCAGGCAGCAAAACCACTGAGCTAAATCCCCGGCCCCAAGAGTATTGTTTCTGATGGAAGCTGCAGGTAACTGGAGAAAATCCTATTAAAGTACAAGACTGGAACAATTTGCAAGACCTCTGTTGAGAAGGGTCTGCCCACTCTGTCCCTTGTTTTCCTCTCTTCACTTGAGCCCTTATCAATTCATGCTTCGGAATGTGCTATAGCGTCTGAAAGCCTGCAGTCTTCTCAGAAATCACTCTCCAAAAGTGTTGACCTGGCCTCACCTCTGCTCAGAAACCTGAGCAGAGGTTTCTATTTCCTCCACACTGTTGTTTCTGCAAACTATGCAACTGTGTTTAACTGATCGTGTTTTTGTAAGCTTAAGCTGAGATTTAAGTGTGTTTACTTAAAGGAGGTGACTGGCTACCAAGTGTAGTTTTAGCATGAAAAGTTCACATACTGGGAAACACCCGAATTCCCAAGCAAATCAGGGTGACCAGTCACCTGAGGTTAAAGAGATAGGAATCCACTCTTTCATTTCTTTGTCTCTGCCTCTGTCTCTACTCCTACCCCTTTTCCTATCCCTACCTGTATCTATATCTCCTGTACTGGGGATTGAACCTAAGGTTTTCACACTGAGTTATGTCCCTAGCCTTTTTTCACTTTGTATTTTGAGACAGGGTTTTTCTTAAGTTGCCCAGAATGGGCTCAAACCCGTGATTCTCCTGCCTCAGCCTCCCATAGTGCTGAGATTACAGGCCTATGTCACCACTCTTGGCTACAGTCCTTTGTATTCTGAAGGAGGTAAAAGTAGGAAATAAGAAAATGACTTTTAAAAAATGACATGTGCAGAGAGTTCAGTAGAATCAAGTGCAATTTGTTATTTTAGGACTGTCTTACAAGACATACCCATATTTTAAGGGCAAGTGGATGGCTCTGGAGTGAACTAGACTGAAATTTCATTCTGATTGTGAAATCAGTGATGAGAGAAATTGTGTTCTGTCCTCTACCATCAACCTATTCAACTCAGACATTTTTATTTCATTTCTTGAAATATTTAATTCCCTTAGATCAATATAATTGTAGAGAAACAGCATTTTTTTCTGAGGTATAGGCTTGTCCAACAGAGGGGATCTATTTGAGTTGCAGCCTTAAACATCAGGCATTTAGGAGTTTTTGACCAAGTCTGGCATCCCCACTTGGACTCTGAAGAGAGCTGGTCTCTGGGTGAGGTGCCGCTTCCGGATGGCAGGTCATCCCGAGTCATCAGCTGGGGGCACCCCAGCCTTGGGTTAGCTAACTGTGGCTGACCGAACATAGAAACAGCTCAGTTCATGCCTAGGTTTTCTTTTTCAGATCTTTCAATTAATATTGTCTTCTAAAGTTAACATGTGGATATAAGTTATGAATGCATTGTTAATATTTATCCTGTTGTTGATAAAGAATTCTCTTTCTGGCTTATTTTGGTTAGAGCTAAATCTCTATGAGATTTTGAGCCCAGGCCATGAAGATTTTCACTGAGGTGAGAGGCCACACCGCAGTGGTCACCTTGAGCCTCAGGTCCAGGGCTGCTGCAGGGACCTGCAACCAGGGTCTTGGCCTAAGAGATGTAATCTTTCACATCAGAGTGGAATTCACAGTTGCTGCACACCAGCCCCTCCTCATCCTGCCAGCCAAACTCCAGCCACTGTGGGGCCGCTTCTACACGTTGCTGTAGAAAGCCTGAATCTCCCCTCCCCAGAACTGGTCTCCTTCCAAACTGACCTTTGAGACTGTGTGCTCAGTAATGTCTCTAGTTTTGCTTGGTTAAACATGGAAAAATGTTCCTCTAGATCGAACCAGCTCCCCATTTATTTCAGAGCATCCTGTCTCTGACGTAATGCCGCCTGCTTTATGGCCTGGTTGCTCTGTGTTGGGAGTTGAGTAATACCTGCTGGTGCAAGAGGCACTGAGGACATAACCACCAGGAAGGGGCAATGTCCTGTGGGCCTCCCAGGCATCTGCTGGGAAATCGTTTCCTTGGTGCCAGACAAATGAATGCTTTTCATATTTTTCACAAAAGAAAAAGAGTTGCACAGTGAAGGTTAACATAACAATCTTCTCTTATTACCATGATGTATGTGTGCATAATTTCAGCAGTGGAATGTCATGGAGGAGGTCTTTAATTGGCAGACTTCGGGGACCACAGAGGGAGATGACAGAGAGAGCTCTAGAGAAATGAGAGTGTCGGCTGCCATTCCCGGATCAGCCCCACCACGGAGGAGGTCTAATAAATCTTAGGGGAAGGGAGTCCACTTTTAAACTTTTTATTAACCTGATATCTGCTAATGAAACACAAAGAGGAGGCGATGATCTTCAACTTCACATGATTCAGGTCTCATGATGGGGCAGATGACAGCCCGGATGCTCGGGACAACCAAACACCCATCTTCTGGCAATTTTCATTCCAAGACAGCCGCACTATAATTTGCCATCTTTATGACTTCAATGAGTCATTTGGTTCTGTCTTGCCACAGAGAATATGATCGTGTATTTTTAGGGATGTCAAAAATATATTTTCTTTTGTGAACGTTTTCTAAACCCTTGGATAAAGGTGTTGTTTTTAAATGGAATCATTGCTGCTTTTGGCACCGGGTTGGGTTTCAGATAAGAGTCTTGATCCAGTAGAGACTGCACGCAAACAAGTAGAGAGGGACTTTTTTTTGCGATGTGGTCCTAATACCCGTGTCACTGTTAAGAAGGCTGTGGTCTTTGTAAAATCATGATCGATGACTCCGGGAGCATCTATATTGACACTGCTCAGCCACTGCGTAGGCCTTTCCAGACATTAAACTCTACCACCTGTGACACAGTGGTTCCCAAACTGTGGGTCAAACTCTTTCATAGGCCACTGGGCTTTTAAAAGAGGGCTGATGATTTATATATTTGCATTTACTTTCTAAATCATACTATACTCAAAATGTAATGTCTTTAAGTCTGATTCCCCCAGAGGCAGAACAGAATGCAAGTTGTTTCTTTGAGCAATGATCCTGGACACACTGGTAGGGAATGGGGGAGGGAAGTGTGATGATTAATTTTATATGTCAACTTGCCTGGGCCATGATGTCCAAGTATCTGGTTCAAATTGTTCTGGATGTTTCTTCTAGTATGTTTTTGGGTGAGACTGACATTTGAGTGGGTGGATTTTGAACAAAGCAGATTGTCCTCTGTGATGTGGGTGAGCCTCACCCAATCAGTTGAAGTTCTGAGCAGCACAAGAGACAGACCTCCCTGAGCAAAAGGGAATCCTGGCAGTAGACAGTGTCCAGGCTTCAACAACAACACTGTGTCTCCAGGGCTCCTGCAGACTTTGCACTTGATAGCCTCTATGATCAAGTGAACTAATTCCTTAAAATCTCTGTCAGGTTCTGTTTCTTCTCTGGAGAGCCTTGCCTAACACAGCCAGTCTTTGGGTCCTTGTCTCAACTGGCTTGGGAAAGGTAAGGGAAGGAAGCAGATACAGGTTTTGCTCTGTGCAGTTGGGGATCTGTTGAGTGTAAAGCCAGATAGACTCATTCAACTAAGGGAAGAGATCCCTGGGTATTAATCCAGCAACTCCCATCTTTCCTAGGTGGAGAGCTGCTCCAGGGCATTACCTCTCTGGTGCACACTTGCAGAATACTCTGATGCGTGCCCTGGGGTGTGGGTGCCAAGGGGATCTGGGCAGAGCATGCAAATACTTCCACATTACAGCCTGCAAAACTTTATATTTAAAAACTTCTTTGGCCTTTGAAATGGCAAGACTATATGTTCAGAAGCAGGGAACTCTGCAATAAAGGGTTGCAAGATTATACTAAGGGCTTAATCTTTGTGATATGGTATATTCCACATGTAACTTTGCTATGGATTAGTTTTCCCTGGTGGGGAGGTTAGTACATCTATGCCAGGTGGGAGTGAGGTGGCAAGATTAGTGTAATTAATGGATGGATGTCTCATCCACGTGCTCCACTGGTCTGTAGATCCAGAGAAGAGTTGGATTTAGTGTGCATCATATCTGGAGACTCTGGGAGTACATGTTTTGAAGGATACAATTTATTGACTGAGGGGACTGCTTGGTGTCTTCTTTGTAGGCAAACTCTCTTACTCTTTATGTTTTTATTTTTTTGAATGTATGATGATAAGCTTTTATTTTTATTTTTTTCCCCATTGACTTTATTGGTCCATTTTAGGTATAAAATACAGTTACATTCATCATTGGGATCTTGTACCTTTACATGAGTCTCTTGGTTCTTATTTTTTTTCCCTTCCCTTGCCCTCTCCTCACCCCCTCCACCCTTCCCTATTTCCCCATTTTTTTCCTCTTCTCAAATTTTTTCCTTTCCCTTTTTACCCTTCCCCCACCCCTTCCAATTCCCCTGCTCTTTTAGACCTTTTCTTCCTGTTACACAATATCAGTTATACATTTTTAAAATTACAATATTAAGATCTAGGAGACATTGCCACAGATTTTACAGAATTTAAAAGGATATAGAAATCATATTACAAAAATCTTTTTTGAAAT
>NW_004624794.1:6961361-6977806 GCF_000247695.1 Heterocephalus glaber | reverse complement strand
TGTCTGCCCTAGGAGCTTGGGATGGAGGCGGGGGAGCTTCCTTCTGGGTGCTGGGACTGGCTGAGCTTCACTGCCCTAGGAGCCTGGGATGGAGGTGGGGAGCTTCCTTCTGGATGCTGACTCTTTATTTTTATTTTTATTTTTTAACCAAGCTGGGGATTGAACACAGGGCTTTTACCCTGAGCTACACCCCCAGGCCATTTTATTCTGAGACAAGGTCATGTTAAGTTGCTAAATTACCTGGCCTGGGCTTGAACTTGAGGTCTTCTTGCCTTAGTCTCCCAGTGTTCTGGGATTTCAGGCATGTGCCACCACACCCAGCTTCCTATTTCTTGCTTCTCTTTCTCTGCTGTCTTTGCAGGCTTGGGTCCCTTCATCCCCAAAGTAGCACCCCGGTGTACTTTGATTCTCCTGGAAAAGATAGCAGACACTTGTCTATGCTCTTCACTGATTCAATAAGTTCTCTGATGTAGCTGAATACCACGTTCCAGTACTGGGATTATTGGCATGTTCTACGATGCCCAGCTGGCAAATTCTCTATTTTCATCTTAATTTGAAATACCTACAACTGAACTAGCTCACCATCTGAGTCTTTCAGACAAACTCTGCTTCTAGTCATGCATTTCTATAGCCTCTTTTATCCTTTCCTTCTCCCAACTGAGATCATGGGCCCAGCCCTGACTCTTTCCTACAATGCCTCAGCCAAGTAATCAGAACTTCTCATTCTTTTTTCCTTTGAATGGTCTATCTTTATAGTTTGAAATTTGGTTATTATTTGAGAGGAAGGTGAGCTTCCTAGCCTACCTGCACATTAAAAACTATTGTTTGTTGTACAGTCAAAAGCTCAGATGTTTCAGGAATCTTTCATGCAGAAGACCTCTCGATAGTAATGGCCATGTAAACACTTGGAACAGCTCATACATAAAAGTTGATATAATACATCCAGAAGAATAGTTTACTATGTTTAATAACCTATGTGCAAGTGCAATGGCCACTCCCTGGCTGTACAAGCTCCAAAGGGTGCCATCTTTTTATAATCTGTGGGCTGGGGAAACGAGTCCTTTAAAACTTAAAGTGGTTTGTGTGTTCTAATGTCCCTTGTTTTCCTTTTGTAAAAACTGGTGTGTCTGTGGCGCTTATGTGCCACTATTCATAGGGTGACAGCGGTGATCAGAAATGTAATTCTCAATATTTATGATTGAAAATGTAATTTAGAAATGAAAGAAAGGGCGCTTGTTCCTCCTTAGCTTGAAGTGAAATCATTGTTTTGAGACATGTTCTTTGTACAGTTAATCCGGCCAGTGTAATTTACCACACCATGGCTGAATTGTAAGCTGGGTGCTCTATTCATCAAGCAAGAATTATTGGTGCAAAATGCATATGAATTAGTAAGTGTAGTGTGGTGTAGTGCTCATTTCATTTCAGAAATCTGGAAAAGGTGGGAGTTCAGTGAACTAAATCTGCAGCCGGTGTCACCTCCAGAGGACAGGTTCTAGACATGGGTCAACAGGTGAGCTTGGCCACGTGTGGAGGGTGTTGGGCCAGATCTTGAGGTCCTTGTCCTGCTTGGCCTATGGGGCACCATGGCCATGACCTCATTTGGATGAATGTAGCAAAGGGTGTCAACAAACAGGAGAGGAAACTTACGGCTTATTGAGTTTTTCCCTTCTCTCTCTCTCTCTCTCTCTCTCTCTCTCTCTCTCTCTCTCTCTCTCTCTGTACGTATATGTATGCATTTAACTTTTTGCTTTGAAATTATGTTGCAAACAGCACCCACAGTTCCTGTGTATTTGTCCCTCGGCTTCCCCTAAAGATAACATCTTATGTGATCCTAGCACATTGTTAAGATAAGAAAATTAACACCGGTACAATATTATTGACCAACTCTAGACCTTACTGGAAAGACACAAGTATGTTCTAGAGATTGATTGGTTTCCAGCATTTCCTACTGGGGAGATGTCATGCAGAAGTAAGATTTGTTCATACTGAGCCTGTGCTCTGTGTGGAGAGAGGGAAAGCTGAGTAACAGCAGCCCCTTGCAGAGGGGCAAGTTCTGCCTAATTTGCTATGGTCCTCACAATCTGCATTGACACATGCGCTACTTGATTTGGTCAGTTACTTTGCCTGCTGTGTCCTGGTAGGCATTTGAGTTTGTGACCCCTGTGACAATGGCTGATGGCCCCCTAGTAGAAGCTGGGAGTGAGAAGCAACAGCTCTGCAGAGGGCTCCTGCTTTGAGGAGTGCCCAGCAAAAGAATTCCTTGGAGAGCAGAGTTTTCTGTGCACCATACATGGGGCCACTCACTGCTAGTGGTGAGGTATGAAAGAGAGATGGTATATGAACAAACTTCAGAGAAATGGAAGTTAGACAAATGGCCGCTGGCATTTCTGGGGCAAAGCACACATTTTAGGCTTTAGTACTATCCCTCTGGCTCATAGTAGCCCTCTGTGTGGCATTTTTGTGGCTCTGGGTCACACTTTAGCCAAATAGTGCAGTAGATGTGGAGGCCGAAACACCTTCTCATGTTCCTCCCTGGGTGGCATTTAATCCATAAGCAAGATAGGCACTGGATCTTGGTTCTGGAAACAGACTGCTGTCTTTCCAAGGACAGGCAAGGTAGTGGATTTGAAGGAAGTGACACTTAAACTTAAGCTCATGAGCCACTGTCTCTGGGGAAGTTTCAAGGCAGCAGAGAACTTTGTAAACAAAACCCATGGCAGGGGCCGTGATGTTCTCAGGAAATACAATTCAGCAAGCGCCTCCTGCTGTCTTCAGTGTGCCAGGCATAGGGCTGCATTCCGGAGGCGAGGCACAGATTGATATGGAGGAGTCCCTGTCCTTGAGGCATACTAGATGCTCTAGAAAAGAGCCATCTACATCACTGACTAGATGGAGAGCAGGGTGCTACTTGAACATAGCAGACTGGAGAAGGAAGTGGTGTGTGCTGCCAGGACATGAGGGCCAAGCCCTCTGTTTTTCTAGCCTGCACATTCAAATGCATGTAGCATATTTGTCGCAAAGAGCAGAAACAAAAGCAGCAAGTAGTTTTTTAGAAGGCTGTGAGGGGAAAGTGGGTGGTGAAGGAAGCGGATGGAGAAGGAAGCAAGATGAACAACTGGAAAGAAAGACAAACAGAATCTCCCTCAGAGCGCCTCTTCTCTGCGTGGCTGCTGTTCCTCCCTGGCCTCACAGTGTTAGAGGACTAGTTCTGGATTCTCTTAGTAATTAATAGCATTTAAGTTCCAGGGTAGTCAGTTTTGATTAAGCAAACATTAAATTAATCCAATCTGCAAACGCTTGCTCTCTGAGCGCTACTGGGGGAAAGAGGTGGCTGGATGGACAGAAGGATGCATCCTCATTGGATTGCTGGCCACCTCTGAGTAGTTACAGCTGGATCAATACAGCTCCTAGAGCTATAATAAAATGGCTTCGACATGCTCATCTGTGGCTGAGAACACAGTATACACATTGATTTCCTGGCCTGATATAACCCATTTACCTATTCAGCTACTCCGTTCAGGAAGGTGGAGGGGTCCCAAGGCCCAAGGGAGCAATGATGCCTATAAGTAGGTTAGCAAATGCTGGGGAAATGTCTTAATCGGCGGCATCCCTCCTTCTTTAGGAAGACATGTTTCTTTGTAAAGAAAAGGCCTCCTTAGAGTGTTACCGGCTTCATCTGTGGAAACAGTGGGAGTTGGTGTCACCTTTTCTGTTCATCAGAATTTGCCCTCATTATTAAAAACTTTGGTGTTTTACTATTGTCTTGGCTTCTTGGAGGGTGAGGGGTTTACTTAAGAATAAGCTCATTCTCAGAGTATCTTCCACTCTGATTTGGGTGGACTCTGGGCCCACAGAGAATGCACCAGGATTCCTGGATGGCGAGTGTGTTTTCTTCCATGAATTTTTACTTTTCATTCTAATTTCAAAGAAATGGAAGCCATTTGCTATGAATGAATGACACACCATGGTAGATCACATTTTGTGCTCAATTCAGTTCTGTGAAATGAGACTGATAACTTTAAAACCAGCCAATGAGAGCCACCCCTTTCTCTAAAATAGTCATCTTCTCCATATACTTAGTAAAATAAACTGATTATTGCCACACACTTTTAGGCTCTTCCACTGTGTTCTGCTTCTAGCAATACACTTGCTTTTAAGAGGAGAATTTGTGGGTGGTAGGATTTCATTCCCTGAAAGTGCCAAGTGGGTTTCAGAATTGTCAGAAATCATCCAGAGCTTCATGTGATGCCGAGCTGGATTTGGTCACTTTTGGTCAGACCTGGGTTCCCAGAGAAGTGAAGTAGATGTCTGTGGGTGGCGAGTCCTTTCCTTTGCTGGGCACGGAACCTGGGACCTGACCTAGGATTTCCACCTGGCATGCTGGCTGGTGTTTGAGCCCCGAGGTGGAGGAAGAGAGTTAATATTGACCTGGTCTCTAGGATCTCCATTTAGGGTTTTATGGGAGGTCTCCTGGGTCTCAGGAGTGCTCAGGGAGATTTTTCTTGAGGGCGGAGCTTAGTTTTAGAGCCATATGGGGAAATCCACAGCTTTATTCCCTTTTAAATCAGCACTGGCTATTACTGCCATTAAATCATATTTCTCTTGAGCGATCAGAACATAGTTCAAGTTTTTACCATTTCTATTCCTCATATGACTTCTTAATCTTTGGGGAGATTTTCTTTGTACCCAAGATTCCTTTCTGAGTCTTTCTTCATCTAACTTGACCTCTGCACTTTCCCACCATTCCTTTAAATTTGGAGTCAGCTTTATTGCTATCCTGGATATCTCTTTCTCCCTCTCTCTCTCTCTCTGGAAACCATGGCCTTCTTAATGAGCTACATCCCCAACCTCTTTATTTATTATTTTGAGGCAGATCCTCACAAGTTGCCCAGGGAGTATTCAAACTTGTGATCCTCCTGGCTTAGTTCTCCAGAGTCTGAGATTACAGGTGTGCACCAAAACACTTGGCATCCTGCTTCTACTTTGACCTCATGCTAAAGCTCTTGACAACATTCATCCTTAGATGCTTTTTGAATGTGCTGTACATATCATTTGCAGGTTTATTTAGCTCATCATTTCCAAATTGAGTTTACAAAATTCTAGTCAATCACGAGATACTCACAAACTCTCTAACCTATTGAAGTCATAGAGAAGTAGAAACCAAGTCAACTTTGCTTATGCACACAACGTCTCTCACTGAACAGATAATCTTTTGTTCCTTCTTAACATTTTGCTTGTTCCATGGGATAGAATTTGGGAAATAGTTGCTTAAGTGAACATAGTATTTCTTCTTTGTTCTAATGATACTAGTTGATATTTGTTCCTCATTCACATTTCAAAAGAAAATGTGCTCATTTTCATGGATTAGCTACTTTATTGTGGGTTCTTTTTCTTTGGTACCGGGGATTGAATTCGGGACCTTGCGCTTGTGAGGCAGGCAGTGGAACCACTGAGCTAAATCCCTGGCCCATGGACTAGCTACTTTAAACATCTCAAACATTGTAGAACGTAAGGGCTGTTATTGAGTCCCCATCCCATGGTGAGGACAATGGGTTATGAAGGGCTGAATAACTTGCCCAAGGTCACCCAGTAAGGCCATATGATCCCAGGAAGTCTATAACAGAGCCCAAGAACATAGCCACCGTACTCTTCTGCCTCTAAAGAGATGTTGCTGGTTCATTTTTAAACCAACGATCTGCAGCTCTAGGTTCCACATAACAGGTCATAAGGTTGAGTGGTTGATTTAGTACAGAAAAATGTCCTCAACAGGATTTTGCTTCTAGAGGACATACAGAATGTACCAAGAGTCTTCATCATTCCATGCATTTGTTTATAGTTTCAAAAATAGCTGGGGGTGACTGGTGACAAAATGTGTTGCTGTGTGGCCCTCATATCTTTTGAGCACTGCAGTCCCACCATCTCTCTAAGGCTGTTTATCTTCACTGTTACGGGTAGAGGGAGTGACAGAAGGCAATTTGGTGGCATCAGCCCCACACTAGTTCCTTTATCCTAATCCTTTAAATGATTACAGGACATGTTAGGTGTTAACTCTGGTTTTTGATGTGGCATCCTTTTTATTAGGCTCTATAGAATACAGCTTTTAATATCAATATGTGTCTTACACATGTGTTCAGAGATCACATTACATTAGAAGGTGTTGGGAAGAAAAAAGATGCTAGCGATCTTTAATGCCTCCAAGTGCCTTTATGAGATGCAATCAACCATGTCTTAATTCCCTCTATCCATCATTAGTTGAGTGGTGAAAATATATGCAAAAGAAAATGGAAGCTGGGCAGGAAGGTAGTGAAGAGGTTTTACAAATTAGATTATTTGAGTATATGATTCCTCAGATAGAAGGATATTGTCCAAAGGGCCCTTTAATTATTATTCACTTCCTTTGGTGCACAAGAGAACATTGCCAGGGCTGTGAGAGCACTTCACCGTAGCTGGATTGGAAGGATGACTGTCAGACCCAGGGTTGTGTCCACACTGGATGAAGCAGAATGCAGGCAAAGGATCCCCTGTGCTCAGAGGTTAGATGGGCAATTTGGAAGGGTAGAGACATTTGCTGATTTGCTGAGATCCTCCTTAATGGCTGGGTGATTGTCTAGAGATTTCTCCCTCTGTAGAGAGCCTCCTTGGAACCCCAACCCTCTTTTTCTTTAATGACATATGTTCTGACTAAATGATGGCATAAGCATCTTGCTCTAACATTTAGCCTGGAAAAACCCATGCATGCAAAATGTTTTCCACTTTTAAAGAGTGTGAGTTGTATGTTTAGAACAAAAACAAAATGAAACAAAACAAAGCAAAGCAAAACAAAACAAAACAGAAACAAAAGCAACTTGATTTCTTCTCTGTGCCTTTCTCCAGCAAGTGAACCCCTCTTCTTGTGTTTTCTTAAAATTGAAATGCTCTGGGTGTCTGGGCTCCTTCGCCTAAAATGGTTTAGGAATTGGCCTGCTATTGCAATGAGTTTCCAGCATGATGTGGTCATTTTGGCATTTTGAAAATAAAAAAAAATAATTAGGGGTTATCCTAAAGTGTAGTGGGAGATAAATCTATCCTGGTGTCACTAACGGACCAAACCTTGGCTCTCCTATTCCCAGCTGTGTGACTCTGGGCCTGTTACTCAACTTTCCCAAGTCTCGCTTTCCTTATTGTGACTTGGGGATCCAATAACAACCTCTGTCTTGTAGGATTTTTATGAGATTTAAAGGAGCTAATCCATGTAAATTAGCATGTTGTTTCTTTAAAAGTAAAAGAAGGGCAAATATTAACCAATATTAGGGCAAAGAATTAATTCTCTGTGAGCTTAAACTACCATTTCCCAAATTCTATTTGTGGTACAGTCAGGATGTTAATAGGTGCTCCAGAGAAGGAATACAGTGTTACCTGGTCATTGGTGACAACAGGATGTGTCTCCTTCAAGCAGAGCACCAAACAGGAGAACAAAAGTTGATACTTCAAAAATCAGAGTAGTGCTCATAATGGAGATAAGTCAGGTCTCTTTGGAACTTTCTTTCAGTGTTTGCTAATTGGATTTTAACCACACATTGTTGAGGAGGGAGCCAGGGAGTCCAATATTCTTTCAGATAATCTTTCTGGTGTGAACTTGATGCTGGAAGAGACCTGCAGGTCCACCACTGCCTCAGTTGTCCTCTGGGGCCCCCCTCTCCTGCCTTTGACTTCAGTTTGCAAGGAGTCCCAGGGCACAGGTCGCAGCTCATGCTGCTCAACAGGAAAGAGGGACCAAGAAAGAGTGAGTAGGGCAGGGGATATAGCTCAGTGGTGCTGTGCCTGCCTGGCAAGTGCAAGGTTCTGAGTTTGATCCCCAGTTCTGGAAAAAAAAAAAGAAAAGAAAAGAAAGAGTGAGCGAGTGGAAAAGTTGACTGTAATCTTAAGTCACCTCATGGGCATAGTAATTACCAAAGGGCACCCATCTAGAGAATGCACTGGCTTCAAGGAATTAATGGAGGACTTTTATTAACTCTGGGAGAGAGAATCAGGTGGGTGTGTAATGCTGTCATTGTCTATCCCTAGGAGGTGAGCTAATTTGGGGGAGCGTTAGTTGTCTTCTTCCACTTTTTCGGTGCCTTGGAGAGCATTTTTGTTCACATCCTCGTGTTAATAGTGACATGGGATTAAAATTAAAAACATTCTGGTCAATGGCAAAGGAACAACGAGAACCAGAAATCCCTGGAGATTTTATAACTTTGAAATGACTTGTCACCACATTTTGTCCTTGATTTATAGCTGCCACGACCACTGACTCCACACACACAGGTAAGAATACACTGTCATGCATAGAAATCTTTATTTGCTTCCAGATTGGCTTTCTGTCATACTGGCTGCTGGTTTCTATTTGAAGTTTTCATGTTTATACTTCTCTGAGCACTGATTTGTACAAAGAGTCAGTTCTCTGGTACCAGACAGGTTAGCTGTTGGTTGATCCATTTTATTTATTTAAAAAATTATCTCTACTAACATATAGAATAAATGAGTTGAGGATGAAAAGGAACAAGAGAAAATATCTGCCCTCCTTCCACTCGATATCCCCACACCTTCACTCTCCATATGTCCTGGCTCATCATTAAAAAAGATTGTTCTTTTTTCTGTATTTATAACTCATATGTGCTCACTTTAAAAAATTTAAAACATACCAAAAATTATAAAATTAAAATCATCTGTAATCTCAGCACTTAGAGATAGTAACTCAATTTTTTTTTTTTTTTTGTACTGGGGATCGAACTCGGGACCTTGTGCTTTCAAGGTAGGTGGTGGAACCACTGAGCTAAATAATATATCATTCTGTTGTTTTCTACATGTGTGCATAAATACATATCGACATACAGATTTCCTTTAAAAAATGGTTCACTGGGGGTAGGGTGTAGCTCAGTGGTAGAGCACTTGGTTAGCAAGCACAAGGCTCTGGTTTTGATCCCCAGTATTATAAAAAGAAAAGATAATATAAATTAAAATAAGTAAAAAATGAAATAAAATAAAATGGATCACAGTTTATATTCAGTGTTGTATTGTGGGGTTTTCTTTTAATATATCAAGAATTTACTTTGCTCCCATACTCAATAGTTTCATAACCTGTATTATTCATTTATCATGTCATAAGCATGTTTTCATATCACAAATATTACTTAACATTTCACCACTTTTATTAGCTAATAACTATCACATGGAAATTTCCTTATTGTTGAACATTTCTATTGTACAGTTAAATGAACTGTCTTTAATTTTTGAGATTGACTAACTAAAGTATTTACTTGTAATTCCAATTTCTTTCTTTTTTTCTTTTGGTACCTGGGGATCAAACTCGGGACCTTGCACTTGCAAGGCAGGTGGCGGAACCACTGAGCTAAATCCCCGGGTCTTGTATTTCTAATTTTTGAATCTTTTCTTTTTCTATTTGACAACTATTTGTCCATATATGTTGTAATAATTTGTTATTTAATGTCATTAAGATCTCTTTATTGTGAAGGTTAAGGCATATAGAAAGTACTCAAAGCACAAACATACAAATAAATTGTAATCACATCATGGGCACCAATGTAACTACTATCCCAGCTGATATCATCTAAAATCTCCTTGTTCCTTATTAATCATCATTAATTCTATCTTGCCCAGAAAAAAAGACACTATGCTAATTTTTAAGGTATATAATTTCTTGCTTTGCATTATACTGTATTATGTAAGAATGAACCCCTAAATATTATAGTGTAGTTTTGTTAGTTTTTCAAATTTTACGTTATTAAGAGTATTTTCTGCATTCTTTTGTGTTTGTTGCCTATTGCTGTCATGCATTCTTTGTCATTGCTCAGTAGTTTTCCTCTTTAGGACTATACTGCAATGCATTTTTCCATTATTCTTTGATAGACATTTAATAATTTCATTTTTGGTGCAACAGATAAAGTGGCAATGGATATTTCTGTATGTGCCTCTAGGTGCACATACATGCATATTTCTTTTGGGTATATTACTAAAATTGTGTTATTAATATACTTATATATGCCTAATGCATTTACATGTATACACATATATTGAGCAAACTCAGTTTTGCTTGCATTCAGCCCTACTTGCCTTGAGAAGTGAACTGCTCTGTTGTAAGTTGATTATGTAGAAGGCCACATAGCAGGGAAATATAGCAGCCTCTTGGAGCTGAGCTCTCAGCCCTACAACTGAAAGGGATTAAATTCTGCCACCAGCCGGGTGGGTTGGAAGAGGGTGGCCTTCTGCAATGAAGACTATTTCCTGACCAGTGCCTTGAATTCAGCCTTGTGAAACTCTGAGCAAAAACCCATCTAAGTCTGCCTGACTTCCCCACCCAGGGAAAATGTGACATAATATATGTATGTGTTTTAAAGCTTCTAAGTTTATGATAATTTGTTTCATGGTCATGGAAAACAAATACAATCAGCTGTCAAACTCCTGGAAGAAAGGAAAAGTTTTGGAATTTCTAGTGGCATTATAAAGAGTAGTTAATTTTGAGGAAAGTTTGTCAAGTCAAACTTCCAATCCATAGGCATGACATTTCTGTCTCCTTTTACATTTTCCTCAACTATGTATTATAATTCTTGATGTGAGGATCATGTACTTTTTTTTGCTAGGTTTATCACTAGATTTTGACATATAATTTATTTGATGATTTTGGTAAATGGTGCTTATTAATTTTGCTTTGTATTTGCGGCTGGTATATAAAATACATTTTACAGTTCTTATGTAAAAATACCAAAGGCCAATGTAAACAGTAAATCGAAGTTAGAAAACCCACCTCCCAGAAACCACCAACCAACCTTTAGGTGTGAACTTTTCACTCTAACCAATGAAGACTGTTTTCTTTGTCTTACTGCTTCAAATACTTCATAAAAACTTTTTTTTTTTGCCTCTCTAGACAGGTTCCTAGCCCCTGACTGGTACCACCTCAATTTGCTAGCTGAATGCTCAAATAAATTCTTTTAATTTTAAAAGTCTTTAAGTTATTCTTTAATCAAGGGCTTTGCTTCATGGACAGACTGTCATTACTCTAGTAATAGATGTCATTGTGAGAGTAGATTATTATCACAGTGGGTTTGGTCTTCTCTTGCTCTTTCAGCCTTTCCCTCTCTTGTCCTTCTACCTTCCAACATGGAATGATGCAGCACAAGGCCCTCACCATTGCCATAGTCCTGCTCTGGGGCTTCCCTGTCTCCAAAGCCACAAGTCTAATAAATCTCTGTTCTTTTTAAATCACCCAGGGTTATTCTGTTATAATAGCAGAAAATGGACTAAGGTGGTAATTCTTCTTCTTTTTTTGTTAATTCTGTGCTTCCTTACAGGAGTTTATTTTTGATATGTCACCTAGTTTTTCGATTCATCATGTTGGGGGAATGATAGTTAAAATAATCTGTTCTAGCATTACCAAAGGTGGACATGTGCCATTCGTAAAAGTGGAAGCATTACTGGGCATGATGGTGCACACCTACAACCCCAGAACTCTGGCAGGAGGAGGCACGTTTGAATCCAGCCTATTGTACTTAGCAAGACCTTATCTCAAAATAAAAACAAAAGGGTCTGGGGATGTAGCTCACTGTGAAGGCCTGGGGTTTAATCTCCAATACTGAAAAAAAGAGGAAGTGTCACACTAATATTTTTGACAGCTTTGTTGAAGTGAGGTGTGGCTTTATACAACACATCCTCCAGTGATCATGAATGTAGAAGTGAATGTGTGGAGTTGTGCAACAATGACCGCAGTCTGTTTCAGAGCATTCCCATCAGCCCTAAAATCTCATTCAGGATTATTCTCAGTCCGTTTTCAGTCTCAAGCTACCACCAAGATGCTAACTATAAGTGTGGTTTATTTTCTAGAAAATTATCTAAGTTGAATTGTGCAATCTATGGTCTTTGGGCTCTGGCTTTTTTTTCTCACTTAGCATAATAAGATGAGGTTTCTCCATGTATCCCCATGACACACTTTGTCATTTTCAGTGTACAAGTTTTGTAGTTGTAACTTTGTAGTTTCAGTATATAAACTTTTGTTTATTCCTAAATACTTGCTTGCTACTATTGTAAATGAATTTTTTTCTTAATTCTATTTTGGATTTTTTTCTTCCTGGTATATTGACATGCAATTTGTTTTTGTATATTGATCTTATACCCTGACTTTGGGGAATTGTTTAATTAGTTCTACTAGCTTTTGATGTTCCCTAGTAATAGAGATTTACTTCTAGTCCAGCTTACATTCCTTTAATTTCTTTTTTCTTGTGTTATTGCATTGGCCAGGTCCTCCACTGTACATGGTGAGTAGAAAATGTAAGAGCAGATATCTTGGCCTTATTCCTCATCTTATGGGGAAATCATGAAGTTTTCACTTGTTATTGTGACAGTGGTAGGTTTTTCATAGATGTCTTTCATCAGGCTAAGGAAGTTTCCTTCTATTTCTAGTTTTCTGAGTGTTCTTATCCTAAATATGTGTGATTTGTTTTTTTCAATTGAGTAAGTTAATTAACTAATTTTGGTGTGGGATTTTGGTTCTTTTTAATATTGTGTATTAATATATTAATCAATTTTTAGATGTTAAACCTATTTATGATCTAGGAATAATTACCACTTGCAATCTGGAATACTAATCTTTTTATGTAGATGTGTTCCATTCTTTAATAGTCTGTTAGAGAAAATTTTCTGTCTTCATGAGTAATATTGATCTGTAATTTTTTACTGGGGTATCTTTTTCTGTCTTTGATATTGGGGTAATATCAGCCTCACAGAATGAATTGGAAGATATTTTTTCCTTTTGTCTTCTGTTTTCTGGAAGATTTTGTGTAGGATTAATATTTCTTCTATAATATTGGAAGAATTCATTAGTGCAACCATCTGGGTCTAGGATTTTTTTGTGAGAAGATTCTAAATTAGTAATTCAATATATTTATTTGTATTTCAGTTAGATTTTTCTCTTTCTTCTTGAGTCAGTTTTTGTAATTTGTGATTGATTTAGGAACTTGTTCATTTTATTTGTTGTGTGACTTGGTTGGTGGCATAAAGTTGATCATTGCCTTTCCTTGTAATCCTTGAAATTTTTGTAGGTTTGGTGGTGATGATATCTCCCTCATTCCTGGTTTTGGTAATTTCTGTATTCTCTCTTTTATGGTTGCACCCATAGCTAAAAGTGTAGCAATTTTTTAATCTTTTCAAAGACTAGCTCTTTGTTTCACTGGTTTTCTCTATTATTTTTCTGTTTTCTTCTTCATTGATTCCTGTTTTGCTATTTATTGTTTTTCTCCTGCTTACTTTGGGTTTACTTTTCTCTTCTTTTTCAGTTTTTTAAAGATAGAAACTTAGATTATTTGTGTGAGATCTTTCTTTTCTTCTAATATGAGCTTTTAATGATATAAATTTATGACATACATACATAATTTTATAGCTTTATAGAACTATAATCATTATATAATAAAGTGTGGATTTTTAACATATAGTACAAGGAGTCTACACACATGCCTCTCCAAAAGTCACTAAAAATAATACACCTATGTGTCATCTCGATAAGTTTCCTCCTGTCCTTTGTAATTCTCTGTAATCTTTTCACTCACTCTTCCTTTACTAATGTTTTTGTTATGTTTGTGTTGTCATTTGTATTTTGTTCAACATATTTTGTAATTACCCTTGTGATTCTTTGAGACATTATTTTCTTTTATTACTTTAAAATATTTTTATATATGTATGTAATACTTTTTGTTCATATTCATCTGTCCTTGCATCCTTGCTTACACTCTCCCCTCTCTTATTCCCTTCCTCTTGTCTAACAATTGTATTCCTTCTTCAAAAGCATGTTCTTAAATTTTACGATTATCCAAATCTCTTTGCTTTTGATTTTGAATTTAATTGTGACCTGGAAATATACTCTAAATGACTGAAAGCTAATTGAGACTTGATATGTGGCCTACATGACATCTGTCTATTTCCTACCCAGCACTTTGAATGTCACCCCACTGTCTTTGGGCTCCCCTATAGTTTGCTGTTAATTATATTATTCTCCTGTATATGATGAGTAGTTTTACTTTTATTCATTTTTTTATATCTAAATAGAAACTTTATTCACAGAATAACAAAATCTTTACTTTTAAGACATTATTCCTATAAATTACATGCATTTTAAAAAAACATGTACCTTATACTTTGACAAGTGCTTTTATTGAATTTCTTAGGGCGACTTAAAATGACTGAATAGGAGTAACAGCACTCATTTCCTCCTCTACGATAAAGAACCAAAATAATGTGTGTAGCTGCATTTTAAGGTGAACAGCCACATAAAAAACACTGGAAATAAGTAACAGAGAGACTGGAACCTTGTGAGACTCAAAGACCAGGGACAACAATAAAGAAAGGGAAAGAAAAGACTGTCCCCAAACTGCCACCCTGACTCCACCACCAGGAGAGTGGGAGATTCTTTGCAAGGATTAAGCTGCAAAAGAGAATCTCAACAAACTCTATCTGGGAACCCCATCCACTAGAGGCTTTCATAGTCCTCACAAGCTTGTAGGTCCATTACATAAGCACCCTGAAATCTACACAGTGAACCTGGCTTTAGAAGAGAATTTCACATTCTCTCTCAGTAAACCCTCAGGCTGCTGTAGCTAAGCGCCATGCAAGGGAGCTGTTGCACTTGTGCTCCTATAGAAGTCAGAATGCCTAGCATGTACCTGCAGCTGGGATTCCATAGTCACTCTACTACACTGGCCTGGGGGCAGCTGCCTTGGAAACCCAAATTAACCAAGCAGAGCATTTGTGGCCCGAGGACACTGTATGCCCAGTATGGCAGAAAATAGATGTTATGGGACAGAGGGGAATGCAAGGTGCTACCCATGAGAGCCAGGAGATCTAGGCACTTGCCCTCCAAGATCAGTGGCATGGCCTGCTGTATGTGGACTCACCCCCGCCCCAGGATGAAGTCAGGCATCCACGTAGTCCCTGCTCCTCCAACTGCTGTGCTCCAGCCATTTGTTGCCGATGGCCTGGCTTCATGTTGCTGGTAACCCTTGTTGGAAGGTTTACATTTTGGGTTAGAAGAAAAACCTCTTGAAGTCAGACTTTTGCCCACAAGTTTTGGTGCCTCCAACTTTGGCTTCTGGGATCCTGTTATATTAGCTGGTCTGGAGTGGAGTTTAATGCTAATGGGCCTTGTAGTTTTGACAGACAAAACAGCATAGTTGAGAACATCCCTTTCTGGGTTTAATGGTAGATTTAGATGGTGGTGGATTTGGACAATTATCCTGGGCTTTTAGATAAGGGTTGGTGTTTTGGTTCTTCAGTTTTCCTTTGACTGCTAGGTACTCCTGCAGCTTTTTCTGTGGCTCTTCCGCATTGGCGGACACAGCAGCGGTGGCAGCAGAGGGCTCAGGCCCCATGGGACAACAGCAGATTTGCCAGCAGAAATTCTCTTTCTGGGATGGAAAGTGGAGTCCATGTAATCCTCAGGCCATCTCTTTTGGCTTCTCTGGTCTTCACGCATATGTAGCTTATCTGGATTTGATTTGCAGATAAGATTGCAGATTTGTCTTTGGGCTCCCCTATAGTTTGCTGTTAATTATATTATTCTCCTGTATAGGATGACTAGTTTTACTTTTATTGATTTTAAGATTTTTCTCTTTGTCTTTTAACAGGCTAACTAAAATATATTTGTCCTACATTTTGGATGTGTAAATTACTGTGTCTTATCACATGTGGAAACTTTTGGACCAATTCTTCTTTGGAATATTCTTTTTTCTGTGCACTTCTCTTTCTTCTCTAGTTCTGGAGCTCCCACTATGTGTGTGTTGGCATGCTTGATGTTGCCTCACAAATCTTTGCATCTCTGTTTATTTTTAAAACTAATTTCTTCTCTGTTCTTCATGTTAGGTAAGTTTGACTTATCAGTCTTTAAGCTACTGGATCTAACTTCTGTTGTCTCAAATTTGTTGAGCCCATCAAATGAATTTTCATTTTGTATTTTTCATCTAGAATTTTTATTTTGTTCATCTTTGTTAATTTTCGTTGTTAGTTTGAGTCATTGTTATATTTTCCCTCAATTTTTAAAACATTGAAGTGAAATTCACAGAACACAAAATAACAATTTTTTCCTTAACATCTTTTATTGGTACATTTTAGGTATACAATACATTTACATTTATCATTGGGTGCTTGTGCTTGTACCTGTACATGATGTATCTTGGTTCTTATTTTTTTCCCCATTACCTGTGTGCCCTTCAACCCCTCCACCCTTCCCTATTTACATAGATTTCATTTCAATTATTTTATTTTCTCATACTTTTTCCTTTCCCTTCTTTCCTTTCTGCTTCCCCTCCCACCACCCCTACACCTTTGGAAATTTTCCAATTTCAAATTATCAATTATTCATTTTAATCATTTTAATCCTTATTTACACTTTCAGTTTCTCACACTAGAGAAACTATTCAGTATTTACA